>JANAVB010013400.1:14445573-14543073 GCA_029216955.1 Iris pallida
GCCCTTACACTGGGTACGGGTCGTGACAGTCATTCATCGCGCTTATTCACTTATGGAGCCTTGTTCCAATAATGTTGCAGAGTATAATGCTCTACTTATTGGACTCCAGTTGGCCAAACAGCTGGGGGTAGAGTATCTAAAAGCTTATGGAAACTCTAAGTTGATAGTCAGTCACGTTCGAGGAGAATATGAGGTTTGTCATGAAGATCTTGTTCTATATTATCAAACAACTCTCGAGATAGCTACTACTTTATTTGAGTTCTTCATTGAATATGTACCTCGGCTAGAAAAAAATAGAAGTAGATGCTCTAACAGGTTTGACATCATCACTTGCTACTCTAGTTAACACCCAGAAGTCGATTACAGTGATTGGTCGAGAACTATTTTGTACTAAGAATAATCCGGACGTTCACCAAAGCTATTCAGCAACAACAAATGTTGACTTACAATCCAAAAGAAGCTATTTCGATAAGAGATGCTTTTTTCGCAAGAATCTTTCTATTTATAGAATATGCTATTTACGGAACTCTTTCTTACAATCCAAAAGAAGCTATTTCGATAAAGAGACGCTTTCTTTGCTTTTTTTATGATGCAACTTCTAAAATGTTATATCGGAGATCATACGATGGACTTCTTCTATGATGTTTATCGGAAGAAGAAGCTAAACAGGCCCTTCGTGAAGCTGAAGCTCATGACGGTACTTGTGGTGCCCATCAACCTAGTCCAAAATGCCATGCTTCGATCCCGGAGGATCGATGACTAACCACTGGACGTGATTCCATACAAGTCTAGATTGCACTTGTACAAGGCAAAACCATTACAGTTCCTGGTATTTCTTAGAAAATAATGACAGTGCAGCAAAACCAATCAGATAAATTGAAGTCACAACAATATATGAATAAAAGTATCTCTTTATTGATATTTGAAATCGATTACAAGATTTGTGGCTGCATACAGAGTTTACAACAGATTACAAGATCTTGAATAGCCGACTTTGTATATACTTGCCATTTAGGCTACAACTGAACATGTCGACTTTGCTTATAATAAACTGTCGATTTGGCTACAATCTTACTGGTACATCTGAGTTACACTATTCCATACATTATGTACCGTATAGCAGAAGACATCGTCTTGAAAGAAAGCTTCTGCACACTTATCCGATTCATCGATGCCAAGCACTGATCAAACGATATCCCCCAAGCACGAGCACCTATAAAATGCTCACAAACGTGGGTCAGTACATCATCTATGTACTGGCAAGCGGTGCTGGCCCAACTCACCAAAGAAGACAAAACTAAGTAATGATGTTATAGAATATTATTAAAAGTGGTCTTTCTCGTTGCCTTAGGGTCATTTAGTAGTTCATATCCGACAGAAGTACAACATGCAAATCGCATAGCCAACATAATGTAAAGCAATATGGTATCACCCTTTGGTGATTCTTACCCATGGTCGTGTAGCTATCCATGTACATTTATAATACTTACTCAGCCTGCACAAGACATTGTTAGAAACAATATTATATTTTAATATATATGTCACCGTTTAGGTGACACTACAAGAAAAATAATTTTTTTTGACGGTTTATTTCTTGATGGTCGTGAAAAATCGTTAAGAAAAGAGGTTATTTTGACGATTTTAGGCATACGTCAAGAAAATACCCTTTTTTGTTAAATAATAAAATTTGACCATATTACTTGACGGTTTTAGATTAACCCGTCAAGAAAAACTATTTAATTTATTGACAGCTTGGTTATATCCGTCAAGTAATGCAGTTGCGGAAAAATTACTACTGAAAAATTCAGCCATAGACTATGCCATTTTGGTAATTATTTGATAAACTTTTTTTCTCTTGACGTTTTTAACCAAAGAGGGATCAAAAATTTTTTCTATTTCACATCCACACCCCTCAATTTCTCCCGATCCCCCATCCATAATCCCCACCGCCAGACCAAACTCCCTCCTCCTCCAAAAATTTTCTTCCCTCCTCCTCCGCCTCCACCTCGATGGCAAACCCCCCATCACTGCACGGCTCTTTCGACGAACCCCCATCATCTGCCTTCTCTCCCAAAGCCGCCTCCAGGTCCGAGGAGGATGCCGACTCGGGCCTCGATTTTGACATCGAGTCCGCCGTTAGATCCGTCGACGACAGGGTCACCAGCACCTTCGGAATGTGAGCACCCCCTTCATTCTCTCTCTCTTTCTCTAACACATTCGAAATTAGGGTTAGGGTTCCACTCTCTGGATCCAAGGATCTTGATAACTTTATTATGCTAGGATTTCTCTCTCTTTCTCTGGATCCGAGGATCTATGTTTGCTATTCTTCGTTACAGAACTCAAAGCTAAATTGATTTTCTCCTTTGTTGCATAAGCTTTTAAGCAGTTCAATGTCTCAGGGTGTCAATAAGCTCAACTCATTACATAATGTGTAGAACCGATCTTGTATTCCTACTTAACTTTTTGTTTCTACTTGGGAAATGCTAAGAGCCGGTGTGCTTTTCCTACCATGACTAGTATTCCAATGGCTATAGACATTGTTTAAGGGGCTGTTGAACTTGCAAGCGTATGTGTTAGTATGGGAAGGGTCCTTGAAGCCCCATGGACATGTGTCTGTCCTCTGAAAGGTAGTGGAGGTTCAGCTTGGCAGTAGTTGTAGGCAAAATATTATTTCTTTTTAGTTGGTTTGATCGAAGAAGTTAGGTTTTGTTGTATATTGTTTGGAGGAAGCCTCTTGTGTAGCAAGTGAGTGTGGGGGATGTGTTGCCTTCTTCCGCAGATGTAATAGGTATGAATAAGATCATGGTGTGTATGTTTGTTTTAAAATTTGAGTGCATCTTCTGGAACATGAAGTTAGTTGATATTGTTTTCATGTTTGATTGATTATGGAACCCTACATTTGTACAATTTAGCATCGTAAATATAGACATGGATGTGCTTCATTATATTGCTGTAAATGGTCACATTACTTGATTTCTTGTTTTACACATCTTTAGTCTTAAAATTCATTCTTTTTAATAGCTTTCTGATTGGTGGATGAGTGAATATATTGGTCGGTTCATATTAGTTTAAAAACTGGACAAATCTTGATTGGCTCCAAACTGAGTTTCTGCTTGTCGATGTACTAATAATTAAGCGGAAGTTGCAGCTAATGTTCACCAAGATTTTAATTTTCTTTATGTCTTACTTTCTGTGGATTAATTGTGCAGGATATAGGTATAACAGTTAGTATACAGACATATGGCTTTGTATCTATAGGAAAATTTCACTTCTTTCACTTCTCTGCATGTTTCAATACTTTCAAGTATGCCTTTACTTAAACCTTTATACGCGTTGAGCTACATGCTGCTTACAGTAGGAGCTTCTGGATGGATCCTGCTATTGGTAAAACAAGTTTTAATTCTATTAGTTAAAATTCAGATTATGGTGCTCTTTAGACTAAAGCTGTATATGTTAATGTGTGTATACTTTGTGAGGGTTTAAAACGTTTGTTTGTCTATCGTTCTAGTTCCTTTCTATATGTTTACTCAGCATTTGTTTACAAATATCTACTAGCGATGTTCTGTCTAATCTGTTTATTTTCATGAGATTGGACCTTCTTACTTATGTACATGTCTGAAGCCACGTTACCGCCTTCTTAAGAAAGACTTGTATCGAACTATGTGAATGGGCACAAGAAAACAGAACATTTACTTTCCCTTAAGTTGTCACTGTGCACTTGTATTTTATAACATCTCAAAACTAGATTCTAACTCTTAATTTGTTCTGTGGTTTTGTTACTCTGTTTCATTTAATCTGTCACATTGTGCAGGTTGAGGTCTAACCCTCCATGAAGCTATTATTTTATTTGGCTAATTTCTTTCTTGATTTGCTATTCATTTTGTTATATGTCAATAGGATTCTTTTTCGTTATCCCACTTAAATTTCTTTTTCCTGTTAACTGGCAGTTGGGAGAGTTAGAAAGACAACATAGTTCAGTCAATCTTGTAAGTTTTATCATGTATGTGCAACATAGTTATTGAATTGAGAGGAGATTATTGTAAGAACATTAGGACGAACAATATAGCAACTTTTGATGTTGGAATATTAGGATATTGGAGTTAAGATTGGCATAGAATCTGGAAAAATGTTATCGAAAATTTGTTCTTTGGTTTCTTCTGTATGTTTTGAGCTCTTGTTATTATCTTTCTTGGTTTCTTTGGTTTCTTCTGTATGTTACTTTATATTAGTGAAACTGATTTATCATGGGGTTTCTTATGTTTGCATACATATTTTTGTAGCTATTTTTATCCGTATCTTTAACAAATTGAAAGGAACCTAGTGGAAGGAGATTGTAAATATAGAAGCCGAGGCAAAGAGATTCCTGGAGAACGAGTGTGGCATCTGTATGGAGATATACACGAATATGGTCCCGCCTAATTACAATCATGTGATGTGCTTAAACTGCTACCACGACTGGTATAGCTACTTGACAAATTCTCTGCCAATCTTCTAATGCTTATAATGCCCATACTTTTACGAAGATGATAGTTAGAACAGATAACACTATTATAGCCAAGTTGACTTTTAATGAGTTCTAGTTTGGTCCATCCTCCATTCGTTTACGATCTATGAAGGATTCATTTTGCATTTTTTTCCATCGTCCATTTTTCCCATTCTTCTTTTTCATGCAAGATTAACTACTTTGCCATTGAATAATATTGTTCTTTTAGTCTCTTGCAAGAGCCTTGTAGCACTATGGTGCCCTTTTCACTATACTCATTGCAAATTTTTCTCTCGATTTGATGGTTATAAATGATCATAATACTTAGTGATATCATCCTGATTAAAATAATATTGTGGAGGTTGAAGTTCCCACACTCAGGGGTCAGATAGATGATGTTTCATAAGCAATACTTGATCCTTGTTTGTTTCATTGCAGTTCATATTTTCCTATTTTCCTTTTTAAACATATCATAATATTGTTTGGAGACTGAAGTACCCACTGAAGAGCATATTTTCCTGTTTAGAATGTGTAGTTTAAATAGCACCTCAGCTGACAAAAGTTCTATGAAATAATATCCCAGAGACAACAATGTCTGTTACAGTAGATTATATAAGGAAAGAATTAACACAAATAAAAGCAGACAAATAAAGGCTTACTGAAAATTGGTTTGCATACAATTTATTTTATTGAGTGTAGCTCATGCTTGATGCTATAACCATATTTAGAACTGTTTTAGATTGTAGATAATCTGCTATTCAGTTCTTTCTTGAGCCAACTTCAGCTCAATAGCTATTATTGTTTGCTATTTAAGAGGAGTCTACAATTAGTATCATTGTGGTTGGAGCGTCTGGAGATCTTGCTAAGAAGAAAATATTTCCCGCTCTATGTGCACTCTTTTATGAAGATTGCCTTCCAAAGGTTTGGCCATTAAGAAATTTAGATATTTGGAGTTGTGGTTGATTCAGTCAGTGGACATGGATGGCTAATCTCTAAATTCTTTGTCCACAGAATTTCACAATTTTTGGTTATGCTCGAAGTAAGATGACAGACGATGAACTAAGAAACATGGTCAGCCGAACACTTACATGCAGAATTGATAAGAGGTGATCACAATTCTTGGAGTTAATTCATTATTTTGGTTGTTTGTCTATGTTGTTTTAAACTGAATAGTAGGGTATCTTTGGTTTGCATTATCCAATTGTGTTGGAAACAGTGTCTGGATACAAGATATGTTCTCAAATTGTGTTTAATCTTTATATTTTTCTAAAGACTATCAAGGGATAGTTGTAGTGAAAATATGATCAGTTTCTTCGAAGATGTTTCTATCATTCGAGTCAATATGATTCGGAAGAAAGTTTTACAGAGCTGGATAAGAAGCTCAAAGAACATGAGGTAACTTTTGTGAAAAATATAGTATAAACCTCTGATTCTGGTTGATGTGGTTATCTTTTGGATAAGTCCTGATTGATTAATGATACACTCTCTTAGTGATTATCAAGCTTGGTCTTGTAATTTGTGGTTAAAAAGTGGTACATTGTAATAACTGAAAGTAAATGATACTTACTTATGTGGAGAATATTATAAAAGATGATAGAAATGTGCATACTAATGTTTAATACTGTTTATAGCAAAAATTTATGGTAGACTTGTGTTTTCTTGGATTGCTTTAGTTTTACCTTATACTAGCTACCTGAAGCAGATCAATAAAGTTAACCAAATAATTTGGTGTAGACTCATGTTGGCTTGGGTTGCTTCTATTTTCCCTTCTATTACTACTTGAAGTAGATAAATAAACTTAAATCTGAACAATCTTGAGGTAGACATGTTTGCTTGGGTCACTTTTATTCTCCCTTATATTGCTACAAGAAGTAGATCAATAAATTAATCAAATAAGTAAAATTATGTATGCAATATCTCAATGCAATTATTTGGATTAGTTAGAAAATTAGAATCAACATGTGGAATTAAAATCTCTCTCTCTTTTGAAGGAAAACAGTTAAAAGACGTGGCCTTTCACCTGTAAATATGCAATGAAACATCTAACAAAATTGTTTGACAATTTTTTGTCATGCATGTTTAGTATGCTTGCTTCATTAATTTTAGTTAGTTTACATGGATTTACTTTATTCTCATAGTTTGCAGTTTTGGCCAATTTTTCTGTATAATTATCAGTTGAATTATTAGGTTTTGACTTCTATAGCTCTATACCCTTTCAGCTTGCAGATGGGCTAATCTTAGAGAATACCTCTTGCCCCTTGGGAGTTCTCCTGATTTTTTTCGAATCACGACCTGATGCCTTAGTTCAGGTATTGCAAAGCCATGTATTTCTTTGCCCATTTCATATGTGTGTCTCATTTGGTACATTCTCATGCATCTTAAATACCCTCAAAACTACTTTTAACCTCTGTTTATGCTAGATTACCTTAAGTCAAATGGAAATATGGTCCACTTTAACTTTACTTTTCGACGAAGCAAAAACAGAATGATACGAAAATATGCTAGGAAATGCAAGTCTTCTTAAAAGGAATATCATTTGATGCTCCATTTCAAATTCAGATGACTTAGTGAGCAATTTAGGGATCTATATCTGATACTTGGATCAAATTCACTTGAATTCTCCCTGATACTTGGCCAATTATTATATATTGGTTCAGTTTTGCAGCACAAAAATTGTGTGAATGTTTGTATCCAGACATATCTAGGATACCTGTATACATCTTTACCCATATTCATTTCCCGTACAGCAAACTGAACCGATATCTAATCATCAACGAAAAACTTTACATGATTAATAATTTAGCTAGCCTTCAGATTCTTTACATGATTGATACAGGTTTGTGTTATTGTTTCAGTATGGCTAGCCTTCATATTCTTGTCAAGTGATTCAAATTGTCTCGAGTTCTTGTGTGTGCAGCAATAAAGTCAAACTGTATTGACAATTCTTTAATAGTGAGTTGAATATATATATATAAGAACATATAGGAAAGTATATTGATAATTTGTGTTCTTTTTCTCTCAGGCACTTGCTGAAAAATGAAGGTGCATGCATGCTGTGAATAGGAGAATGCTGTTGATATGGGAGGGATGTGCTCCGATCTGGTTTGCTACTTTTTTTGTTTAATTTTGTATGGTTGGATTATGTTTTATGGTGACAAGTGATGGATATTTGTGGTTTGGATGTTTAAGTGGTATGAAAACAACATATATGGGATATGTGTACTTTGTTGTTGGATTATGTTGTTGTTAGACAAGTGAAGAATACATGTGGGGGGATATGTATTGGAAGTTTTTGTTCTATGAACAATAAAGTTTGTTAATATGAAATTTGGATTTTATAGTAATTTGATGTGTGTAGCTTCTGGATTGATATTATGTGTGTTTGATTAATATTATATATAATTCTTGATGGAATTTTGGCAAGCTTCTCTTGACGGTTGTCAAACGTCAATTTTAATTCAAATTATGCTGCATAATAGCCTGTGAATAAATGCTTTTCGGCTAATAACCGTCATCTAGGCCGAGTCAAGAAAAGTTTTTGCCTACATTGACGGTTTCTAAAAACTGCTATCTTGACGGCTAAAAACAGTCAAAAAAAGTACTTCATATGACGGCCAAAAACCGTCAAGAAAAGTCCTTCCAGCGACCGTCAAGAAAGGAGGGCCCTTTTCTTGACTCCGGCCTACTTGACGGATCCGCAACCGTCAAGATACCCATTTCTTGATGGGGAATCACCGTCAAGAAAAGTCCTTATTCTTGTAGTGTGATTCTTACCAACAACCGACATCCTTTCCTATAATTGAGTAATAACTTACTTTGCCTGCATAAGACATCATTAGCACTGGACCTATCTATATGAAGGTTACTGGCGACACGCCATCTTAGACTCATCTTACTGGTGAATGGCTAACTCCGAATGGGGTGCAAATCTATGAGAGGTTTCCGAAACACCGTGCTACTACTTCAGCACCATGGGTATTTCGGTGCCCTTTCAGTGGGCGATAGCAAGCACCCACTGCAAGTACCAAAATTCCGATGTCATTAAATCGACACCATCCTTGTTTCCCTAGGATGAACCGCGTCCGTGGCCATGGAGTACTATTCTAGAAACTACCTTGTATACAAGTTGTCCATGACTATGCAAGTATATTCAACTTATCTATGAAGAAAACATATAATGCATGATAAGAAAAACTAAGTAATTCAACCACTATTCTCATTTGTATTGCCATCTTGCCATCTTTCTCAATCCATGGTCTTGGTGTAATCAACATTCTACATCGGCGACGGGATAATAGAATGTTGTTACCCAATCCCTTTTCCACATCTTTGATACCATACATATTTCCAACCAACTTAATGTACTCACCGCCCAATCCTTTGGGACTTAGCATCTGTTTTAGCATACATTCATTCGGACACAATTCAAGCATACTCACTGCCCAGTTCTTGGGTCTTAATATCTATGTTACCATCTATTCGTCGAGCTAAGGCTCGATATACTCACCGCCCAAGTATTTAGGATTTTGCTTCACCTGTCATATATTTTATCGCAACATCGCACAAGCATACAATTCATCGAGCAACAACAGTTTACGGTCATGTGATTATTTATCTTTCATTATCTTTTCGAATTTGATGCAAGGTGTTATTGAGTATCTCAAAAAGAAATATAGTATACTCATCCTTATTTTAAGCGTGAAGCTAAAGGATACAATTCATCGAGCAACAACAGTTTACGGTCATGTAATTATTTATCTTTCATTATCTTTTCGAATTCCATGCAAGGTGTTATTGAGTAACTCAAAAAGAAATATAGTATAATCATCGTTATTTTAAGCGTGAAGCTAAAGGATCTTCGAAGGGTACAACACTACTCACATTCATAAGACGATTATGCCACGATCGCAATGCCTTCTAAGCGATCCTTTTGAATATTTTCAAGTCCAACAAGGCTTTATCGAACCAACCATCCGTCTTAAGGCATCTTGCGGGTCGGAGCACTACAATATATACCACTCAGAAAAATATTCCTCCTCGAAACTTAAACCAAACTCATCCGCATAACATTCAACCAAATTTATGAAACTTTCCAACGATCAACTTGCACTATTCAACACGTTTTCGCAATATCTTGATTGATTTCAGGTAATGTACTATCTCGCCACAACATATCAATTTGATTCAAATAGTTTACCATCTATGATCTTTCATCCAATACTCATGCAATTCCTTAGCACATAATTATCCTTCTCCGTGGCTTCGTTTGAATTCAGCATACCACTTAGTGGGCATCGTACACATATTTTAGGCGTCCAAGAAATATATGCATTTCAACCAAGTCCAGTGATAGAGAAGACGAACGAGCTACAGAGAACTTCATTCCGAATGTTAGCAAATTAAATCTCTGAAGCGTCTCGTATAGCCACAATTCACTTATTCAATTATCCAGCCAACTAATAGCACATTGAATGTTATCAAGTCCAACTCAATTAATTTTCCACAATCGATCCAAAAATTTCTCGAAGCATTTCGACATAGTTATATTCCGTTTTCCAACGAATCCATAGTTCCCTTTCAAGTTTTGTCATTCATGTCATCAAAGTTTGATAAAGTCCATACCCACATTTTATTTCAATACAATGATTCTCATCGATCATATCATATACCCATTATTGTTCGCATCCATACACTTTATTTGTAACTTGCAACTTTTTCGATTATGATCCATCCTTCAAGTTGTACCATCATTCAGTTCTAACAAAATTTTCCGACGTACTCCAACATTTCTCGTATTGTTTAAGCCAAATATATTATCATCTCGCATAAGCAACTATCTTTTTCCAACAAAATTATTCCCGAGGGCCATTTCCAATTTACAATCGTTCTCACTGATCTCGACTACATGTACTGCCTCATTTCGTCGTTATACTTATTCTCAATTCCCATCTGATTATCCATCATTGAAGTTATTCCGACTGTCTCAATTCGACTACCATTAATTTTGCACAACTCTATATGATTTAACCAACCAATCAATCCAATCGAACCAATTCCAACAAATTCCGAAATTCTGAATAAAGGCGCCCAAGTTCCGAAGCCAACATGATCCATCATTCAATCCAACATTGCAATATCGAATTTTCTAATATTCATTCCATTCCGAAGTTTACTTCCCGACATATCTCACTCATTCCGACAATACCCACACAATATCAATAGGGACATCCGACGGGTTTCCAACAGTCAACTTAGCCATCATTTAAGTCTCTGCGGTCAGCTACTCTAAGCTAAACCAGACATTCAGCTAACTCATCTAAGATGAATAACTAATGGGAACATACTTATTCTCTGAACTTAGAGACAACCAATTCTTATCATAGGGACTCTATCTTATCTCAGGGACAATCTATGATCTGACCAATCTAAGGGAAATGAGACACCATCCCAAACTCAAGAACTTATTCCCAAGTTCAACAACTGAATATCATAGCCAACAAATTCAAAACTTAGGAAACCAATCGACACTCTAGGTAACCAATCGACATTCCAGGGTCAAGTCTTTCTACCCGTACTCATCCTCAGGTTAAATCCAACAAAGTCTCATTCTAGACTTACCTATAATTGACAAAATCCATCCGACAATTCTTAAGGGTCAATCCCGAAGCCATCAAATAAACCTTTACCAATTGAACATCCAAATCTTAGTTCTCACTAGCATAGACGCAGCATCCCTGCTCAATCCGATTTGTATTCTCATATCATACTCAATTTGTGTCTATTCAATCAGGCCAACTATTTTGAGTCAAAATTTATATTCCAACATTGCTACCTCAATAGTTTATCACATGATTTCCTTCCTTCGGTCTTTTCGTAACATCTTCAATTCTCACTTTTCTATATCATCTGTACGGTCTGTACTCTTTAATCAACCAATAAGGCAACCATATAATCATGTTTATTCCGAAAGCATTCTTTATGAATTTCGCTAGCACCAAACACAATCATCTCTTAGCAATTCACGTTAACCATCAATATTCCTCTTGCACATCTTCTTGTGTTTCCATAAGAATATTTACTATTCATGTACTATCCCTCCTGTAGTGGTTATGTTGACCACAAATACCAACTCAAGATTTTATCGGCGCTCCCATTCACTGCAATCCATGCACATTCTGTTCCAACATACCATGCCATAACCCACAGCTGATTGCTGCATAACAATCGACTTCAAAGAATCCCACACGTAAGACATCCAGCACGCATACCAACTTATTATAGCATCACATCATTGTTATTCGTTTTGGTATCTTTTTAAGAATTCATTAAAGCATACACACATATCATAGCCTACATATTTAGACTTATTGTATGGAACATCCAGTGAGCGTTCAGAAGAATCAACGGACTTTCATTCAAGGAAACAACTTAGAAAAATTTCGAAACAACACCGAATAATCGCAGAAGCCATTTTGAGTCATTGTAGAGGCAACTTTGATTTCTTCGCGGAAGCAACTTTGAGTAATCGCAGAAGCAACTTTGATTCACCGCAGAAGCAACTTTTAGTAATCATGGAAGCAACATTTGAGTCATCGCGAAAGCAGCTTTGAATAATCATAAAAGCAACTTTGATAGAAACAAATTGGATAAGAATCCAAGGACGTAAAACCGTGCTCTGATACTATTATGTCACGCCCCGATTCCGGAGGATCGATAACTAGCCACTATAAGTGATGTCGTACAAGTCTATATTGCACTTATATAAGGCAAAACCATTACAGTTCCTAGTATTTCTCAGAAAACAACGACAGCGCAGCAAAACTAAGCAGATAAATTGAAGTCACAACAGGATATGAAGAAAAATATCTCTTTATTGATATTTGAAATCGATTACAAGACTTGTAGCTGCATACAATGTTTATAACTGATTACAAGACACTTGAATGGCCAACTTTGTATATGCTTGCCATTTAGGCTACAACTGAATATGCCGACTTTGCTTATAATAAACTTGTCGATTTGGCTACAATCTCAATTGTACATCTGAGTTACACTGTTCCATACATAATGTTCTGTATAGCAGATTATATCATCTTGAAAGAAGAGCTTCTGCATACCCATCCGATTTATCGATGCTAAGCACTGATTAAACGATATCCCCCAAGCACGAACACCTCTAAAATGCCCACAAATGTGGGTCAGTACATCATCTATGTACTGGCGAGCGATGCTAGCCCAACTAACCTAAGAAGAAAACACTAAGTAATGATGTTATAGAACATTAGTAAAAGTGGCATTTCTCGTTGCCTTAGGGTCATTTACGACAGAAGTAAAGCATGCAAATCTCATAGCCAACATAATGTAAAGCAATATGTTATCACCCTTTGGTGATTCTTACCCATGGTCGTGTAGCCATCCATGTACATTTATAATACTTACTCAGCCTACACAAGGCATTGTAAGGAACAATATCATATTTCAATATATATGTCACCGTTAAGGTGATTCTTACCAACAGTCGACATCCTTCCTTGTAATTGAGTAATAACTTACTCTGCCTGCATAAGGCATCATTAGCACTGGACCTATGTATATGAAGGTCACTGGAGACACACCATCTTGGACTCGTCTTACTGGTGAACAGCTAACTCCGAATGGGGTGCGAATCTGTGGAAGGTTTTTGAAACACCATGCTACTACTTCAGCACTATGGGTATTTCGGTGCCCTTTTAGTGGGCGATCGCAGGCCCCCAATGTAAGTCCCGAAATCTTGATGTCAGTACGTCGACACCATCCTTGTTCCCCCTAGGATGAATCGGGTCCGTGGCCGCAAAGTACCATTCTGAGAACTACATTGTATACTAGTTGTCTATGACCATACAAGTATATGCAACTTATCTATAAAGCAAACATATAATGCATGATAAGAAAAAACTAAGTAATTCAGCCACCATTCCCATTCGTATTGCCATCTTTCTCAATCTAGGGTCTTGGTGTAATCAACATTCTACATCAGCGACGGAATAATAGAATGTCGTTACCCAATCCCTTTCCCACATCTTTGATACCATACATCTTTCCAACCAACTCAATGTACTCACCGCCCAATCCTTTGGGACTTAGCATCTGTTTTAGTATCATTCATTCGGACGTAATTCAAGCATACTCACTACCCAGTTCTTGGGGTCTTAATATTTGTGTTACCGTCTATTCATCGAGCTAAGGCTCGATATACTCACCGCCCAAGTTTTTAGGACTTGCTTCACCTGTCATGTATTTCATCGCAATATCGTACAAGCATACAATTCATCGAGCAACAACTGTTTACGGTCATGTGATTATTTATCTTTCATTATCTTTTCGAATTTCATGTAAGGTGTTATTGAGCAACTCAACAAGAAACATAGTATACTCATCCTTATTTTAAACGTGAAGCTAAAGGATCTTCGAAGGGTCCAACACTGCTCATGACATTCATATGACGATTATGCCACAATAAGGCTTCATCGAACCAACCATCCATCTTAAGGCATCTTGCGGGTCAGGGCACTACACAAAATTACAAGATTGACTAAGGCATTTGGGTTACTATTGGCCTACTATGGTAGCTGATGCTATATATTATGCAAGAAAATACAAAATTTGTCAAATCCATGTAGATTTTATACATCAACCTTTAGAGTTTTTGCATTCAACGACCGCGTCCCGACCTTTTAAAGCTTGGGAAATGAATATCATTGGACCTATTAATCCTCATTCTTCCAGGGGACATCGTTTTATCTAGGCAATAACCGACTATTTTTCAAGATGGACGAAAGTTATACCACTTGTTGAAGTAAAGACATCTAATGTCATTAGTTTCATTGGATATCATGTGATCTATCATTTCAGACTCCCTAGGAGGATTTTCCATGATAATGGTCCACAAATTGTGAGTAGTGAATTCTGTCGGTTTCATGACAAAAACTAGATCCAGAATTTAGCCTCTACAGCGTACAATCCCGCATCTAATGGTTTGACTGAGGCTTTCAACAAGATTATTATTAAGTTACTCAAGAAATTTGTTTCATCTAACAAACGTAATTGGAATGAGAAACTTGTTGAATATCTTTGGACATACCGTACTATAGTACGGACTTTGACCGGTGCAACACCATTTTCTTTGGTCTACGGAAGCGAAGCAGTTCTTTCTACGGAGATTCAAATCCCTTCTCTCTGAACCGTTTTGTCTAATGAATTAACAACTGAAGACAATGACCGTCTATGATTTCAGGAATTGGAAGCACTCGACGAGAAACGACTCATGGCTCAACAATGGATTGAGTTATTTCAAGCCCGCATTTCTAAAGCTTTCAACAAGAAGGTAAAGGAGCGAGTTTTTCAGGTTGGTGACCTAGTTCTTTCAGTACGAAGGCCTAAAGTAATAACACATAAAGCAAAGGAAAATTCCTAGCTAAATGGGAAGGACCTTTTGTTGTCGAATCAGTGTATTCAAATGGACCATACTGGCTAGCAAAACCTAATGGTTATTTAGTGATGATGCATATTAATGGTAAATTCTTGAAAAAAATACTGTGTAAATTTACAACAGACATTATGTCATACCCCAGTTCCAAAAATATGGAACCAAGCTACGTGGCAATGGCCAGCTACGTATCCGAGTGGACTCCAGTCCATAATCGAATATGCAAAGCTGTCCTAGATTTTGTGTAGCTACCATTATAACATGTTTATAACTTAATCCACAGGACAAGAACATAAATGATAGGAAATATGAAAACTAGTCTACAGACAAATCATCATATTTGCCGAGTAGGCTCAAAAGAGATAATATTAGTCTACAAGTGAAACATAATACAATACTAAATGAAAGAGTCTTGCGGAAACAATCCCGCTAATACAATACTGAATGAAAGTAAAACTGGAAGATAACTAGATCTGACAACAGACTAAACTAGATAATGATGTCAGATCAAGAAGAGCTGTACCAATAGAACAAGCTACTCTGCTTGATAAACCTCTTCTTCTGCAAAAGGTTCCACTCATGAATCAACTCCGGATTCGTAGACCTTCGGATAATCCTCGTCTAAATCTGGAGAGAAAACCAGGTCCTCAGCAGGACACAACAAGGTACATAATATACATGCCAATGTACGACAGTGAAAATAAAGTATGACTGAATAAGGAGGGTAAAAATAACATAACCAACTAGTATGAAATACAATTTAATAAACATCACTCGAACACGCGGGCTGTCACGGAGTAATCCAGAGTTCTGATAAGGAACTCCAGAAACTATGAAAATTTGCAGTTCCGATAAGGAACTGTGGTAACTATGAAATATCCGCAGCTCTGGTAATGAGGCAACGGTAACTCTATGGGAAAGTATCCCAAGCGCAAAGTGTATGTTTCTCCCCGTCCATGTGACTTTACGAATCGTATCCACGAGTCGCTCGGTCAGGCCTCTAGCTAGGACAACGAGTCATAAATAGAATAGTAACAGTGCACGCATATCAATGCTATCGTCCTAGAATCAACTCGAATCTTCGTACATCAAGATGTAAACAGGTATGAAAATCTGTCAATAATGTAGTGTCACATGAATATATCCTAGGGTCAGAGTGTAACCCGCAACGAATTGTCGCAGTATCGTAAATGTGGATGTCTAGGTTCGATACCCGATGACACTAACGTCCATCGGCACCCGAATGTGATTAGGACTCGAAGTACCGAACGCCGCCCTAAGTGTTGTAATAACCAAAAGCAAGTAGATGTATAAAAGCTAAATATTATAAATTCAAGTACAAGATTGGCAAGGTACACTTGCGTGGCTCCTAATGCTGATGAGATGGAATTGGTCAAATGCCCAACCCCAAAGAGCCCAAAGAACCTAGAAAAAATAATAAAAAAAAATAATTGATTTATGGGGTTTCGAAACCTCATAATAGGTTTAGGCTAAAGACTATGTGAGAGATAGTTTGAAGGTTTCTAACTTATTAATAGGTTATACTTAATCATTCATGATGGAAAAGTCATATGTCCAAGCAAAATGGCTAATCAGAACAGATAAATAATAATAATAATAATAATAATAATAATAATAATAATAACTGCTTGAATAGTTAGCTGGCTACCAACACCCACTTCTCAGTTGTTCTTTCCAACCAATCCATACACAACATTCTTGTGGCTTCAAAGAGCACTCAATCCCATTAGTAAACAAAGTTACTAAGCCATTTCCATACTTCATTCTAGTCGTATATTAAATCATCATATTCCTCCTCAAGTTTGTTTCCCCCTTTACCCGATCATTCACACAGCAAATAGTAACGTCATGTACATTTATATACTCACATGCTTCCTCATGCATATATACCCATGTTAGTAATGGTTTGCTAAGCCGATACCAAGCATCCTTATAAACACCATGTATCCAAATTGCAGTTGTTATTTACATTAGTTCTTCACATAGGCTCACGTATTCAATATGTAAGAAGGCTAAAAATATGGTACCTATGCTCGCCGTTTAATACCCATGGTTCTTGAAGAGACAAATTTGCTTATCTCATCATCACATATTATGACATGAAAATAGCACAATGTATCTCAGCCCATATATACATAGAATCTTCCTTCACATAAATCTCAGTTTAACCACAATATTATATATCCTTCTTTTACATAGCTCACTAGCAATCTAACATTTATTCAACACTCAATGCAAGTCCACATGAAGGTTCGTTGTTCATCCCCAAAATTCAATTCAGTGTAGTAAAATAAATCCAAAAATCCAACATCCAATTGTTCAACACTACGAGTCTCCCATGAGCATCAAAAATAAATTTGAAATAGAGGAACCGTGGAAGGAAACTCACAATTGTTTCTTATCCGAATGAGCCGAAAGGAGGATACCTTGTCGTCGTTCGAACCCGTCGACGCGGAAGGCCGAAAAGAGAATGGCTCGCCTAGCGTGTGGTGCTTGGTAGCCTCCACGCAATCGATGGTAGCCGGAGGCTTTGGTCGCTAGAGCTCGATGGCACCGGGCAGGTGGACGAGTAGATAATATTGTTGGGAGGCGGCTAGGTTTTAGGTTAGAGAAAAGAAATGGAGAATGCAATATATATAGAAGGAGAGGATGGAGGATGGACGGTTGGATGAATATAGAAGGAAGAAAGTGAAGGAATGAACGGCTGGATTAAGCTTTTATGGGTGGCTGATTTGTTTGCTACAGTACATGCAACCTAAAATGTTGCTCACAATCTAGCTTACCTTAGCAAATGGAAATATGGTGCTCACAAATCTGCTCACATTAGCAACTTACACCTATGGCTCATGTTAGCAAATGCACAACACTAGGCTCATTTTAGCACATGAATATTTGGTGTTCACATTCTAGCTCACGTTAGCAATGTAAAATTCATTCCCTAGCCTATTATATATTTATGGAAACCATCAATTTGTACAACTTTAAAATATAACAAATTATTAATACTATATTTATCTATGAAAATATTTAAATCACCTTCCAAAGGTTCTAACACTAATAAATATTTCTATAAAAATACATTAGTAATAGATAAATAAAAATAATAATAAAAAAGGAGGGGGTTTACACATTACCTTGTATTCCCTAGCAAGTTTCGTACAATGTTTACATTTTCTTTCTGGAGTAAATGAATATCTTACATATCAACATCTTTTTCATTTCGAACCATTATTTTATCCAGAAGTTCTGGATAAGTTATAAATAATGGATCCTCATAAATTCTCCAGCAGAATCACCTTCAGATCTTACAAAACTTTCTTGTAAGAGAAATTCTCTAAATAATCTTTCCAATTTATACGAACCGTCATTAAAGCCAAGTCGTTTTAAAGACATCTGATTTCAATTCCCAGCTAGAATCAAAATAATCTATCTGTCAAAAGAGTACTCATGTTCATATTACCTCTGAATTATTCTATGACACCCACCTTCTATAGAGACTTGTAAATTTGTCATGTCCATATTACCTTTGAACAAATTTATTCAAAAAGGAATATTCATGTCCATATTACCTCTGAAATATTCTACAGCATCGACTTTCTCTCTATAGAATTCCATAAATTGGCCAAGTTAATATTACCTCTGAACGAATTTATCCAGAAACGAGTATTAAGTCCATATTACCTCTAATATAGTTTCTGATCATATCCTATTACTTGCATACAGTCTAGTGCATCACAAGTAATAGGTCCATAGAAGTATATTTGTCACGTCTATAATACCACTGACAAAATATGTACGTCTATTATCTATACCTAATCAGGTATGCCAAAGAAAATAGATCTACTATAACATCTATCATGTCCATATTACCTATGATAGTGATCAATTTCTATATCTATTATCTATACCTAATCAGGTATGCCAAAGATAACAGAACCCTATAACATCTATCATGTCCATATTACCTCTGATAGTGATTAATTTCGATATCTATTATCTATACATAATCAGGTATGCCAAAGATAATAGATCTACTATATTATTTATCATGTCCATATTACCTCTGATAGTGATCAAATTATATATCTATTATCTATACCTAATCAAGTATGCCAAAGATAATAGATTCACTATAACATCTATCATATCCACATTACCTTTGATATTAATCAGCATTTTTATATCTATTATCTACGCTCAAATTAAACATGTTATAGATAATAGGCCCACACAAATATTATACTTTCTTATGTCCATATTACCTATAGAGGAGTATCCGACAACAAATATCTCCAGCAAAATAAAAAGTGTTCTTTATTTTTCAAAATTCAGTAAAGATAAATAATGCTTTCATCACCAACCACAAAAATAAAGAAAGGAAAAAGAATTATAAAATCCACAAAATTGATCTTTTGCTCTTCAAAACAAGTGGACATAATTCTCAAAAGTTATATAACTTGAAGTCCAATATCAGAGACAGAATACCAAATTAATCTTCTGCTCTTCAAGTCATAGAAGACGCATAAGAAAGGCCTATGTGGTTATTTCCTTTTTCAAGACATGGGAAGAGTGTAAAGAGATTGCTTGTGTATACGTTTCATCAATTTTATGAATCGTATACTATCACCAAGATTGTTTAAGTAACAATAGGATTTTTATACAACGGATTTTCAGTTACACTCTATTTGTCAGATTTAATCATATGTGAATTTGTGAGATTGTTCTTACATACAGATCAATAAATTACTCATAACAATTTGGCAAAATAAGATACTTTCATTTCTGGCGATAAAGGGTTTACAAAATATAGTTGAGGGGAGAGCCAAGAGAAACCTAAAATAAAAATAAAACTGTAATCAGCTAGGGAGAAGAGCAGTTAGAATCATTGATCGCATATGCTACGTCTTAAAGCGTCTTCACACTCGTAGCATGAAACAGTCGACAAAAAGCATCCACTCCTACTTCTATTTCCTTTTTCTCTCGTCTCAAGGGAAGAGAATCGAAGTCAGGGGATACACTCAGTGGCTTAGTGTCACGATCCGCTCCCGCTTTTTAGGATACAAATATGTGTCCAAGCCATCCTATGCCGCAGTATCGGCAGTAGAACGCTGTCTAGACTTCAATGCTCAAAAACTACAATAATTGCTCATTTACAAAATTAAATTAATTTAAAAACATTCAAAAGTTTTACACTTGAAGAAATTACAAGTCTCACATAATAAAATAAACAACTAATCTATCTAACTAGTCTTCTAGGTTGACCTCAGCACATACCCATGACTTTCAATGATCCAAGGCATAGCTAATCTGAAAATTAAGATTTCCATTCAGGAATGGAACGAGTACGTTCTAACAGCAGTTTCAATAATTGACAAAGTCTATAAAACTGTAAATAATAATAAATACATGATGAAGAGATAAGCATGAAATCATGAACTGAACGAGCATGGTAATAGTGACAAGTGTATACTAAAACTGATAAGACATGTAACTAGCAATTTATAAAGTAGAACCGGAAACTGCATCTATCTAGTGAGTCGAAATACCACTTTCGACATGTAAACGGTTAATGGTAAATCCGGTACCCCGTACGTGTAGTATGCGATTGCTATCAGGCAATAGACAAATAGGATATTTATGGGTATATTTATATGTCTACTAATGTATTTCCCCGCTCGAGTAGTACTTATGGATTCAAACAGGTCACGAACACGGTAATCCATTGGTCACGAACAACATTTAAAGAATCCATAACTACTACCTCGTGTAACCATCGTGTCGAGAATCAATAGGAAATTAATATAAAATGATACTAAATACATGAATCATAGAAGTTATTAAATATAAACACTATCAGAAATGTACTCGCCTGGGTCCTTGCTGATGAAACTGGTAATACCAACCACTCAGTGAGCCACACAAAAGTCAACTCCCACCATTGTCTTCGGATACTGAAACAGACATCACCAACGTGTTTGGTATAAAAGAAATATCTAAAAATGCCTATCCAAAAGTCCAATTCTGACACAGGGGCAAAATCATAATTCCGGGTCAAAACGATGTCCGCTGTTGGACTCGCTTTACACTGAAAAGCATGCCAGTACCTACGGTCTCTAAAGTCATTAAACTATATGTCTACGGGTCCGGTTTGACGATACCAACCCAACCGCAAGTCCAGTATTGGATTCTTGTGGGCCGTGCACAAATTTGTCCGTTGGATCGGGGCGGGCCTGCTAAAATAGTATTCCGGTCGACCTTCTCAGAATCGACCAAACTTGGTATACTGGACCAGAAAAAAGACACGGTCCTGTTGGAGCAAGTTTTGTCTCGAGATAACGATCATGCACAAAGTTATGGGCTAGTTTGTAAAGGGGCCGATACGTGATATCTCGACGGATACGACTCGATTTTGTTGCGCATGTACCATGAAATCGAGTTCCGTCAAATCACACACATCAACAACACCCATACACGTCTTTCGATGCTCATGGGTTGCGACCACGTCGTCCGGTTTGTCAGGACGCACGTCGTATCAGTAAAAATTTCTAAAATCTTATTGTTTAGAAAAACTATTTGTCTTAATTTTTGTAAACGAATAACTCAGCATATATTTGATGAAAATGTAAAGTACAAAAAGGGTTTTGAACTCCTTTCGATTGTCGACAGGATTATTTAATTAGCATTTTATAACTGTCCATGAGTCGACAAAGAACGATCCTCTAACATGGGTAATTGGACCACCTATAAACTGTTCTTGAAAAAATTATTCTTCGACTTTTGAGTCAATTTTCAGGTCTGGTTGCTCATATACATCAAATCCTAGGTACTGGGGCTTCGAGAGGCTTATGTAGTCTCCTGGTTGGAGTTTATAGATTTTGATTTAATCGAAGATACAGGGAGATAAGTGTTTGCGAAAGGTGGTACCTTGCTGTCTTTTTACTTAGCAATGTCGTTCAGGGAGAGATCCAGCAAATCCAAGATCTTCTCAGCCATAGACAGCTTCGTCTCAGCTACCTTTATCTTCCTCAAATTGAGAGAGATCGCCAGAGTGGGAGCCGCAACGACTGGCAGAGGGGGCAATACAGTCGCAGGCAGCTGCAGTGTAGCAATTTTCTTTGGCAGTTGAGTGTGCTCATAAGGAGAAGCTTTCTTCGGAACCATTGAAGAAAATTTAGCAATAGTAATTCTCTACTTCTATTTATAGAAAAAAGACACTTCGTTACTCCAATTGACTACTTTGAGAAACAAAAAGTTTGCTAGAAGAATGTGAGAGGCGACCTACTAATGAGGATGAATCTATTTAATGAAGAATTGGGTTATTATGAAGGGCACAATATTCGAAGAATCTTCTGAAGAGTACTCATGATCGAGATCCACATAGAAGATGCATGAACAGAGCATGGACTTACCGCATGATCCATATACTGATATTCTAAGCAATCTAAAGGGATTTTCGAGAATCAAACAAGAATTTTGAAAATACGCATAAGAAGTATGCATTTTAAAAAGATAAAAATCTATATGCGTCTCATGCAGTGAAGATTCTCAACGGCATTTTCTAACAGTAATGGGCTAGTTTTTAACTTGAAGAATTTTATGTTGCCGTTTAGTAGTCTCAAAGATTATTCAGATAAGTTTCAAATAGATCTTTAGAGTACAACAATGCATCACAGAAATAAGAAGTCCATGAATCTGAGTAATTTGGCAGATTTCATGTAACGATATACTTTGGCGGCTATGTTCTTTACAGATTCATTTCAAAGGCAATGATATTCAAAAATTTATGCGGCAAAAATGAAATTTTGTTATGCCCCACTTTTGGTTCCATGTTGAAAAGTTCACAAGTAAAGCTGTATCGGATGCGTCTTCTTCCTAAAAAAGACTCAATTCATGTATCCAATGTTTAAACAAGAACCCTATGCGTCTAGCTAACTGAAAGAGTCTTCACATTCTGGTCAACAACTTAATTACTATGCTTCTTGATAGATTCATATGGCTGAATTCTTTCCACAGATTTGTTCAATCAAGATCTCATTACATACTTATGAAGTTTCATCGTTTTAGAGTTTTATAGATAGTAAGTTATTTTTACCAAACTTATGCGTCATACGCAGTCATGTGTCTTCATGAAGGCAGTGATTCTTCAGAGGTTGAACAAGTGCTTATGTAGCAAGATTGAAATTACAGTGAAAGACAAAATAAAACTTTTATTGACAGTTAGAACCATGATTACATATGATGGAGATCTATTACATTCTATATTTTTATTCCAAAGTTGTGGTTACGTTTGATGGAGATCTATTGCATTCTGGGTCTTTTTCATCAGGTCCTACACCAGTGTGAATCGTGAAAACATAGAAAGTGTTGCACTGGAGGACAACGTATAGAGGGTGATCACTCCCATATGTTAGATACTCTGACCCTTGCATTCCCGCGGAAGAGCCGAACCTCAGTCACATTCTAGTGCATCTACAAGCATGGGTTCCCCTCTATGTTCTTGGCAGTATGCCGGGGCGAGAGATTACAAATCTGGGCATGCATAAAGCATCTCTCATCGCCAGCTGCTAATACTGTCCGTCATCGACAGTGTTTCAATTGGGATTCAAACCCAATCTCATCACATATGCTACGATAGTGAAACTAACCAGTTGCAAGCCTCGTCAGGTAGGTTTGGATCATGTCAAACAAGACATGTTATGATTGTCCTTCCAAGCTCCGTCTGAGCTCCAGTCATCCAAGGAGTATCCTAAAAATATGACAAGTTCAAAGGAGTTAGGCACATGAAATTAGTTGTTCATCGGAAAGATCATGTAGTTGTACCGTATAACAGAAAAGGGCGCATAGGAAAATGCAAAAGTTTCATGCACCTAAAAGTGAATAACAACTGCACTCTCCCGTAGAACATTGATTGAGAAATACTGTCTATGTGTGCACTGGATTTTATATTCAATTGTACATCTTTTTATATTCAATTGTACACCTAAAAGAGTGTAAAATCTTTGCCACAAAACTTTGTGTGAAAAGAAGTGGTTTATGGAAATCAAAGAGGAGGGGACGAAGAATACTTCAGGAAAAATTACCTTTTTGTAGAAGCATGAAAAATCTCAGCATAATACAACGCGCAGAGGCGCAGGCGGTCAAGCACGCTAACAGCAAAGACAAAAGTCACAAACAGATGAAAAGCTCAGAAGTCCTTTTCTATTAATCATGGCTACAAGAGTCTGCTACAGACTCATCACGATTACATAAAATACTGCACAAAGACATAATTACAAGGATATGTTATAAAAGACTTTGTCATGATTACATGTGCCGAATTGAAAACTCCTATGGATCTACATCGGGGTTACTCTTCACAATGTGATCGTCATGGAGAGAGGTACTGTGGATAGAATTTGTGAATATAGTCTCCATCAAAGTCTCCACCATAGCTTCCCCCCTCCAGACGCGCGACACTTCCAGAAGCAGCTACTTGCCCGCCGAAAGCTCAGGCCACAGTGCAGCAGGAAGGCACTTTTTCAAAAGGGCATCAGCTTCCGAGGCTCTTCTAGCCTAACAAAAGCATGCCGCCACCAATGAGCAGGGTAGAGAACAACTTGTGGCTCTCCGGGTTGGCCATCCACCCACAAGCTAGGCCGTCAGGACCTCCAAGACCTCCAAGGCATCGCCCAGGTTCGAACTCCTCATGAAAAGCGTTCCAACACGTTCTGAGGCTTATCAACAGTTCTTCTACGAAGGCACAGCTCCTTTGAACGAAGGAATCCTTAACCAAAATCTGACTTAGGCAAGGCCAACCGTCGCTCGAAGCTAAGTCTGTATCCAGCATGGTGATGAAGGACAAGAAGAAGAAGAAGACGTGACTATTCGGAAGAAACTCCCCCTTTATATAGGGAGGGAGTGGTCCAAAACGCAGGCGACATGGCCAATGATCAAAGTTACCACATTAATGGGATGAACCTAGGACTCAACATGATGAACCTCATTAAATAATGTTCATTCGACTAAGTCCTAGACTATCCTAGGACCCCTTGAAATTCCCCAAGTAATGGTGGCAATTGAGAGGGAGTCATTCATTAAGGAGCGGTCATTCATTTCTCTTTAAAACAAGACTTCAAAGTCAATTCCTTCAATCCAGAGGCGCAGCTACATTCCTGCGCCAACTTCAGGCGCAAATTGGTGATGTTTTCATACCGCCTCAACTCCAACGGTGCAGTACTCTGCTTAGAACTAGAAGCTCAATTACTTTTTGTCAGAGACTTGGGAGATACCATTGCGTCCAACACAAGTCCGGCTGCCGCTACAAAAGCACAGTAACCTTATCAACCGGAAGCACAAGCCTACTCGTCGCCCTAAAGCACAGTGACTTTGTCGTTCGAAATACAGCCTTCTCGTCGCTCATACACAAAGAGGCTCCGTCGTCTTCGAAGCATAGTCCAATCGTCACCTGAAAGCACAGCGGCTCCGTTGTCTCCAGAAGAACGTTCTACTCGTCGTCCCATAAGCGCAGTAGTAGTCAGACCTCGTGAGAGGCTCAGGAAGTTGGGTTCCATCCAGTCGGTTTGCTTAATCCAACTCTCTCAAAGATAGGATTAGGGTTAATCATGATTGATATCTTATCAAATTGATTTAAATCTTAGACGAGGATCAATCAGAATCCAAATCTGAGATGAAATCCCAAGATTTACTCAGTTGCATCCGAACAAGCAAATCGACATACGCCACATGTCTCCTCCTTCGGTTATTTTGATAACCAACAGAGATCTTGATTGAGAGGAATCTCAATATCCGCCATGTGTCAGCACCACAGAAGTTCGCATCATGCAATGACGACAGATTTCTTCATATCTTAAAACCCTAATGCACATCGCATATGTGCTCTCTTTCCCTATAAATAGAAGGAGTTTTCCTTCAACAAAAAAGGAGAGACCACCAAATATCAAATCCCCAGCTCCAGGCATCCTCTTGATCAGCAACCCTAGAGTTCTATCAAAGGCGTCAGAAAGTCAGAGCAAGTTGAACCCGTCGTCAGATCGTCAACGGAGTAGAAGAGCTGCTGTAGTGCTCGATCTCCACTGTCACACTTTTCCAGAAACTCTTCCCCTAATACTTAGAATATCCTGTTTAGGACTTCCTTCTCTGTACACAGGTCTTTTTACGTTCAATAAACAAAAAGTTCGTTCAACCTTTTGGGATGTCGAACAAAATAGCAACTCTGTTGGGGACTACCTTCTCCTCCAACGAGAAGGCCGTAACACAATCTGACGACGACTTGCTGGGATATTCCCAAAAGATACTGGTTGTATGCTTCTACCAGCAAGCTTTTGAAGATCTTCTTTCTGATGAAAAGTCGAATCCTTCGAAGCGGTTCATAAAACCGAAAAAGACTCGACGTGTCTGGAGGCCCAAAGCGGCTGCGACGAGCAGCACGACGGAGGGAACTGCGATCCAGAACCCCCTAACGTCGAAGCCCTGGAGAAGATTTCGGCTGCTACAGCCATATCTCCTCGCTCGATTCCCACCCTGGAAAAGTATGACAAGGAAGACGGTGTCTCTATGGCGGGCCTGATGAAGGCACAGCGCCGAAGGAAGCATGAGCCAGTTCAACCCCTCACGACGGGAGCATTGCCGGCAAGAAGATCCGTCTTCGACAGAATCGCCTTCCCATCAGGCGAGCCTTCATTGGATTCAGAATACTATGCACCCGCCGTGGGTAGTAGAAAGAAATTCAAGGTAGTACGTGCCTCGTGCAACAAACGTACCACGCCTATGACCGACCAAAGGCCCGCGTTGACAATCACACGCGCTGCCAATGGGAAGTTATACAAGACTTGTCCCCGTGCTCCGATGCCTCGACCATTTGAACCCCTCTGTCGCTCGAGCACTCCTGTGCGTGAGCCAAGCCAGGAGGTATATCCTGTAGAGAGAGACTCGTGCGAGCAGTGTTCCTATAAGCATGATAGAAGTCTGTCTCGCCAGACCCTCTCTAATCGTACCCACGTGCAGCTTCCCTGCGCGTATAATAGGGGTACCATGACGGAAGACCTGGTGTTGTCCCAAGCAGAAAAAGAATCGGCGGCACAGGGCATGCCTAAATCAAGGCATCCTTGTACCTAAATTACCATCAACTGTTGTTGTCAACATGCGGCTATACTATACCATCGCGAAGGCGCTCTGTCTTTCAAAGAATTCAACCTACATCGACTACATGTCAAAGACTCAATAGGGGGGCGACGAGCAAGAGAGAAGATGAACTCCATGTCGCCAAGTGAAACACGGTGCAGGGTTCTAACACACTCTCAAGAAGTCATCCAAGAATCCTTCCGTATCGGCCATCAAGCCCAAGAAGCGGCCCGAGAGTAGCAAGGCAAAGGTACCCAGCATAGGTGTGTTCCAAGGCACACGTTCCAAATCTTCATTGGGTTCTACGTTAGATGCTGGGGGTAGCCAACCTCCCATTATGCATGACAACGCCGTGTTCTAATCTGAGGAGGAGCCATATGATACGAATGCCTCCACAGGCGCAGCCAGCCACTAGACTGGGGGTAGCAACTGTAATGAGTCTGAGGAAGACCGCAACCTCCCAGTCTATCCTCAGAACGACGAGGCTCAGACATCTGAGCCAGAGAGCGAGGGATCTACTGTCCCTTCCATTCATCCACATACAAGGTCCGTATTTTTGGCCGAGGGTGATGAGGCGGACAATAGCGAAGCACCTGACCAGCTGAAACGCATCAAAGCTCTCGAGATGAGCCTAGATACGTTAAATGCCACAATAAAGACTCTTTATTCTCTTATGCTGGAGATCAAGGGGAATTTGGTACCCACTGTCTCCACACCTATGCCTGGTCTAACAGCCAATGATGGATCCAACAAACTGCCCGCCGACCATCAGGTGGGACCATCGTAGTCTACTCTATCGACTACAGGCACAAAAATGTCAACCAAGATATAGCAGGACATCAAGGAACTATATGCTCGCTACGATGCCAAAGAGAAGCAAGCAGCACTCCGGAAGATGGGAAATCGACAGCCATATTCTGTCGAGTGGGACAACATAGTTTATCCTCTCAAGTACAATCCGTAGATGCTTATCCCCGACGAGGAAAAGGAGTCACCCCAATGATAGTTGAGGCACTTTACTTCATATATAGGGAACTTGGCGAAGGACGACACCCTCCTCACCAACATCTTCATAGGAGCTCTGCAGGGGGTAGCCTATGAATGGTTCTGCAGCCTTCCGAACGAGTGTATTTCATTGTTCGAGGACCTGAAGAATCTATTCATAGATTGATTCTATGAAGGAGGGATAGACATGACAATGTCAACTCTCATGGAGGTCGTACAGAGAGAGAAGGAGCCTGTCTGCGAATACATTAAGCGCTTCCGTCAGGCAGCCTTAAGGCTACCGCCTGGTATGCCCGAGCCCCTGCTTATGGACTCATGCCGCAAGAACATGCTACCTGCGATAAAATTGTGGCACAGTGCTTCTTGCACAGAGTGGACGCCTTTCATTATAGAGGCGGATGTGGAACAAAGGAAAGCCCAGGATGTGCAGCTCCTGGGACTGAACTTTCCTTCTCTCGAAGACAAGGAGAGACATTCGTCTAGAAACAACCCCAAGGACAGAAAAGGCAAGCAGGCCATGACCGTCAACATCTCCAAAGGTTCGGTAACCATGAACCCCAAGTCTGTAGAAGCGCAGAAGCCAATGGAGACTTACTCCTTCAATGACGAGGATACGCTGAAACTCTTCAATATGCTGACGAAGAGTGTCAAGCTGTCTCTCCCAACACCAAAGTGCCCTGACGAAGTAGGGAAGGTGGACAACCCTAAATACTGCCATTATCATCAGTATGTCGACCATTTGACATGAGATTGCTACGTGTTGAAAGGACAGATTCAGCGCCTCATCGACGCCAAAGTCATATCACTTGACTATAAAGAAAAAACTGTCACAGCCAACATGGTTACTCTCTAGTTTGGAAGTTTCCCAACCACGGAGGCACAGGACAGGGTCGTCCCCATCCCAAGGACGATAATAGAAGTAGTCAATCTTCCACCAGCACGGGACAATGCTCAAGGGCTCGTCCCGTTCTCCATGCAGCCAAACGAGGTTATATGGGTCCATCCTGACCTGACTCCCGACATGGTGGTGCCTATAACACCTTCTGTCAAAAGGAAAAAGGTCAGGATATGCCGTACAGTCTCGGCTTCGACCGATGACACCTTGGTGACCACTCGCTCGGTACAGTGGCAATAAGAGAACCAAGCTCCAGAGGAGGCAGCGCCTCCACCAACTACAGCCCCTATTCCTGATGTATCAGAGGCAGGCCCATCTCAGACTCCTGTCGCAGATAGGCAGAGGCAAAAGGAGGTTCGCTTTGACAAGCCTCTCAGAAAAGACTCGACAATAGGGCCTATCAAACCCTACAACTTCGACATACAGGCGCAAGTAGCCAAAACCCCAGCTAGATTATCACTTTTCGAGATCCTTCGTCTCTCCAAAGAGACCCGGGATGCGCTCAGCGAAGCCTTGCAGAACGTCGAGTCCTTCCTCACTCAGGTGCGACCACCAAAGGAAGACCCTACAGCCTGCCCACATTGTCATAGCATAGTCGAAGTGAACCCCAGTATCATCTTCACCCAACAAGACATGTTGCTGAAGAACAACCGGCATAATAGGCCTCTGTACTATACAGGGTATGTCGGTACAATTAAAGTTGATCGCATCCACATCGATCCGGGCTCCTCTTTCACAATCATCCCAAGGAGTCTGCTCTAAACTCTTGGGATTTCGATGCATCGGCTGACTGCATCTAACACAATAATCAACGGCTTCAACGCGGGAAAGAGCGAGCCTCTGGGCAAAATTCGCTTGAAGTACCAAATCGACGATCTCCATACCGAAGTGACTTGCTATGTCATTGACGCTAACATAATTTACAACATGCTATTGGACGACCATGGATCCATGAGTACATGATCGTTCCTTCCACCCTCCATCAGTGCATTAAGTACGTGGCCAGCAACGGGACTATCAAGACCGAGTTTGCTAACATCGACCCATTTTGGGGACTTGAAGCCTACTGTACGGATGCTGATCTATAAAAGTCAGTCCTTTGGGACTATAAGGGCAATGATGCTGATGACGAGGCAGAGACGGTCTTAGGAAGCGCAGCGGTTGCCGAAGAACCTCTAAAGGTTTGACTGAAGGGAAGACCCCCCAAGTTGTCTGTGCCTCTCGTCGTCAAGCTCCGAAGCAGAGAACCACCTTTGACCTCAGTAATGTCAGATGATAGCCAGGAGCCTATGTGAATAAGGCTACCTCGAAAGTCCCTAAGGCCGACCATGAAGGTGCAAGAGCCTCCGACCGTGACCCCTTTGGTGATCAAACTAAAAGGGAAGTGTCCTCCTCCTCCTCCCTCGATAGCCCTAGTCCTTACCGATGAGGAGCTAGGAGAATACATCTGTGCCAACATAGAAGCACACTCTTTTGATAATGTAATCCCTTGGGATACAATCTCTCATTTTATTAAAAGAAAGTTGTCTTCGAATTACTCTTGTGCATATTGGAACACTAGATATTTCCTAGATAACTCTTTATGTATGCTACAAACGCAAGTGAAACCGCCAATCATGTGAGCCAAGTTGTCCCCTCCCTGGGTGCCTACTTCTTTGTTCCAGCAAGGAGGAAAGAAGAGGAATCCATCATCTTTGGTCGAGTGGAGCATCCTCACGACTAGTTTCCAAAGATCCAGAATTCGACAGCGACAAGATGCAGCTCTACCGCTCGCTACTCAGGCCAAACACCTCATACAGAAGATAGGTTACGACCTGAATAGAAACAAAGGGCTCAATTATGGTAAAGGCCGATGCCTTTCCTTACAAATTCAAGTTCCAAAGGGAATGGCCCAAAACTATTACCAGCGCACCCATCGAGTGTTGGGTTATATTACGCCCACTTCCACTTCAGAAGGCTCGAAGACAGAAGTCATGATACACTGACAATCTTCTGACTCCTCAACCTGGGACTCCGATACCAGTACCGGCCAAGTCTTTAAAAGGATGCTGTCAGCTAACATGGCCTCTGCAAGCCCTCCAGTCGAAGACGAAGACCAGGCAATCGAGTACTTCGAAGATGAACCTTGGGCTCAACGCCCGGGGTCTCAATGGGAATGGCATTTTGAGCAGCGCGAACCTTCCACAGAAGATGAAGTCATCCAGGTCCAATTGGGAAACAAGGTCTCCTCTAAGCCCATCTTCATTAGCAAGAGTCTGACAAAAGAAGACAAGCAATCTCTGATACAGCTTATCCAAGAATACATCGACATCTTCGCCTGAAGCTACGAGGATATGCTGGGTCTAGACCTGCAGGTTGCTATGAATCGCTTCAACATCTTGCCCGACGTTAAGCTTGTTAAGCAACAACAGCGTCGGTTTCGCCCGAACATCATGGATGCGATCGAGGAAGAAGTCGACAAACTCATCAAGAGTGGCTTCATTCGTAAAGAGCAACATCCAAATTGGGTGGCAATCATCATCCCTGTCACCAAGAAGAACGAAAAGATACGAATTTTCATAGACTTCAGGGATCTCAATTCAGCTTATCCTAAGGACGAATTTCCTCTTCCAATCACTGATGTATGATTGACAACACTTGTGGCTCCGAGCGTATGTCCTTCATGGATGGTTTCTTCGGCTACATCCAGATCAAGATGCTCTTCGAAGATGAGAATCATGCATCATTCTGGACTCCAAAAGGGGTGTAATGTTACACGGTAATGCCCTTTGGATTGAAGAATACGAGAACAACATACTAGAGGTCTATGAGCATGATATTCTGCAAGCATCTCCGGAAGATGGTGGAGTGTTATGTCGATGACATTGTCGTTAAGAGCAAGGACAAGTCCACCCACTTGGACGACCTAAAAACGGTGTTCGATCTAATACGAACGCATCAACTGAAGATGAATCCGATCAAGTCCTTCTTAGGTGTTTCCAGCGACAAGTTCTTAGGCTTCATCATTACAGGAAAGGGGAATCACATCGATCTAGAGAAGACTAAGGTAATTCTGGATATGGCTCCTCCACGAAATCTCCGAGAGCTTCGAGGATTGCAAGGGCGCTCAGCATATATCAGAAGAGTCATAGCAAATCTTTTCGGTAAATGTCAACAGTTCACCAAGTTAATGAAGAAAGGGGTCTCCTTTGTATGGACCGAAGAATGCCAACACGAGTTCGACGACATCAAAAAGTACCTCACCAGTCCTCCCGTACTAGTAGCACCAGTCGTAGGAAAGCCCTTCTCTTGGTGACTTACTAGCCCAAAAGAACAGTAATGGGCACGAGCAGGTGATATACTATCTCAGCCGAACCATGATTGGAGCCGAACATCGACATAATCCTATCGAAAAAGAGTGCCCCGCCCTTCTCTTTGCCATCCAGAAGACACGATACTATGTCACTGGACAGACAATCCATGTCGTGTCCAGGATCAATCCCCTCAGAGTCCTCATGACCAAGCCAGGGGCATTAAACTCATGATTAGCCACGTAGGCAATCCTTTTGACTCCTTATGATATGGTGTTCGTCCCGCAGAAGACAGTCAAAGGCCAAGCGCTAGCAGATTTCTTGGCAGCACATCCTATGCCAGAGACATCAAAAATCTACGAAGAGATCCCTGACGAAGTTCTGGAGTCCAATACAGTCTCAGACAATTTAGTTTGGCGCAGTCCCCTACTTGCTGAAAGCGCACAAATGGAACATTGACCATTCATTGATGGAAGTTTTTTCTGAACTGGCAGTGAATGTTTATTTATGAAACTCCCTATAACCACGGTCATTAGAAGCACTCTCGGTGTAGGTAAATCAAATAATGAAAGTTCCAGATATCCTTGGGAAATCAACGGAGCCTCGAGAATGGGACTAAAGGGTGATATCGTCGCAGGGGTCGGGATCGTCCTTATCACCCTCGACGGTATGGTTACCAATCGTGCATATTCCCTCATGGAGTCGTGCACCAACAATGTTGCGGAGTATAACGCTTTCATCATTGGGTTCCAACTCAGGGTTGACTATATCGAGGCCTATGGAGACTCGAAGTTAATCATCAGCCAGGTTCGAAGGCAATACGAGGTTTGACATGAAGACCTGATCCCCTACCACCTGGCGGCGATCGACATCATCTCCACCCTTACAGGATTCTTTATAGAACATGTTTCGTGCCTACAAAACTTAGAGGCCGACACACTAGCTGGTCTTGCTACTTTGCTGGCTGCCCCCGTTGGGTCATAATATAGTGTTACAGTGATGGAACAGGAGCTAGTCCGTCCAAAGAACGCTCTGCGTATATGTCAAAGCTACAAGCTACAAGCAAATACTGACACTCGAGATTGGTGATTCCAATTCATAGACTACGCAGTCTACGGGATCCTGTCTGAAGACTCAAAGGAAACAGCTTCCGTCAGAAGATGCCCACTCCGATTCTTCGATGACACAGCCACCAAAATGCTGTATCGTCGTTCATACGACGGACTCCTCCTATGGTATTTGTCTCAGACAGAGGTGCAAGAGGCACTCTGAAAGGCGCATGATAGGTCTTGCAGAGCCCATCAGCCTGGTCCTAAGCTATAAGACAGACTGCGCCACATGGGCTATTATTGGTCCACCATGATGGCAGATATCGTAGAATATAAAAAGAATTGTCGGGCGAGTCAATTTTACGCTGACTTCATACACCAACCTTCAGAATATCTACACCCCACGGTGGTCTCCTGGCCATTCGAGGCATGGGGAATGGACATTGTTGGGCCAATCAACCGTCCTCCTCCAAAGGACATCGATTCATCCTCGCCATTATAGACTATTTCTCTAAATGGGCAGAAGCAGTACCATTGATAGAAGTGAAAACCTCCAACATGATCAGCTTTATCAAGCACTACCTCATTTACCGCTTCGGTGTTCCTAGGAGGATTGTCCACGACAATGACCCCCAGTTCGTAAGCCATGCGTTGTATCAGTTTTGCGATAAGAACCAGATTCAGAATATGGCGTCAACAGCTTACAACCCTGCGGCTAATGGACTAGCCGAGGCATTCAACAAAACCATCGTCAAGCTGCTCAAAAAAGTCGACTCTTCTAACAAACACGACTAGAATGAGAAGTTAGGCAAATGTCTATAGGCTTACCGTACAATTGTTTAGCACATCCATCGGCAGCACACCATTCTCTCTTGTCTATGGGAGCGAGGCAGTCCTCCCCCTGGAGATCCAAATCCTATCCTTACGGGTAGCCATCACTAGCCAGCTGACTGACGAAGACAACCAGCGTCGGTGGCTACAAGAGTTAGAGGCGTTAGACGAAAAATGCCTGCTAGCACAGCAATGAATCGAGCTTTATCAGGCTCATATTTTCGGTGCCTTTAACAAAAAGGTACGGGAAATAACATTCCAAGTGGACGACCTCGTCTTGGCAGTCCGAAGACCGATGGTGATGACTCACAAAATGGCAGGAAAGTTCGAGCCCAAGTGGGAGGGACCGTTCGTTATAGGGACGGTCTACTCTAATGGTGCCTACCGGCTGGCGAAATCTAATGGCGACTTTCTAATGATGCCCATCAACGTAAGTTTCTGAAGAAGTATTATGCCTGAAGACAGAACTGGCATAGGCTCCCACATCCCCTAAGGGCGTCTATAGGTTCTGGTAAGGGGATTCCTCTCTTCTATATTTTTCCTCAAGCAGATGAAGCACTTTACGTCCATATTACCTCTGGATTGCTCCTCTACACCCAAAATTACGGCTACCATGTCTATATTACCTCTGAGTAGTCGCCCTCTCCATGATTGATCCTATGATTATCATGGTTATCTAGAAAACAGTTCACGTTCATACTACCTCTGAATTGTTGTTATACATCCGAACAAAGATTATGCCTGCCACATTCATATTACCTCTGGTTAGGCATGTCTTCCATAATGACCCCTTGTCATGGTCTTCAAGGGCTAGAAAACCTTTCACTTGAGCTCGTTAAAGACAAAAGAAATAAAGAGACAGAAAAGTCCTTTTACATAAGCATGTGGCTACAAAGACCTATTACAGACTCTTCGTAGTTACAGACACAGAGGCATTTAATGATGAAGCTTAAGCACGACGTCAGCCTGGAAACAGAGGTGATGCACATTTCTCCTTCAAACAGACACATTTTCATGCTTCTGTTTAAAGTACCCCGAGCTTGACCCAAGTTCCGGACACTTTGAAGGGGGTCTTGTAGAAGCATGAAAAATCTCAGCATAATACAAGGCGTAGAGGCGCAGGCGGTCAAGCACGCTAACAGAAAAGATAAAAGTCACAAACAGATGAAAAGCTCATAAGTCTTTTTTTTATTAATCTTGGCTACAAGTGTCTGTCACAGACTCGTCACGTTTATATAAAAGACAACATAAAGACATAATTACAAGGATCTATTACCAAAGACTTTATGATTACATGTGTCGAATTGAAAACTCCTACGGATCTACGTCGGGGTTACTCTTCACAGTGTGATCGTCAATGAGAGAGGCACTATGGATAGAATATGTGAATATAGTCTCCATGAAAGTATCCACCACAGCTTCCCCTCCAGATGCGTAGCACTTCCGAAAGTAGTTATCGGCCCGCCAAAAGCTCATGCCACAGTGCAGAAGGAATGCCCTTTTCAAAAGGGCATCAGCTTCCGAGGCTCTTCTAGCCTAACAAAAGCACGTCGTCACCAATGAGCAGGGCAGAGCACAACCTGTGGCTCTCCGGGTTGGCCATCCACCCGCAAGCTAGGCCGTCAGGACCTCCAAGACCTCTAAGGCATCACTCAGGTTCAAACTCCTCATGAAAAGTGTTCTAACACGTTCTGAGGCTCATCAACATTTCTTTTACGAAGGCACAGCTCCTTTGAACGAAGGAATCCTTAACCCAAATCTGACTTAGGAAAGGCCAACCGTCGTGCGAAGCTAAGTCTGGATCCAACATGGTGTTGAATGACAATAAGAAGAAGAAGACATGACTCTTTGGAAGAAACACCCCCTTTATATAGGGCAGGAGTGGTCCAAAACGTAGGCTACATGGCCGACGATCAAAGTTCCTACATTAATGGGATGAACCTTGGACTCAACATGATGAACCTCATTAAATAAAGTTCATTCGACTAAGTCCTAGACTATCCTAGGATCCCTTGAAATTCCCCAAGTAATGGTGGCAATTAAGAGGGAGTCGTTCATTAAGGAGCGGCCATTCATTGCTCTTTAAAAGAACACTTCAAAGCTAATGCCTATAATCCGGAGGCGCAGCTACATTCGTGCGCCAACCTCAAGCGCAAACTGGTGATGTTTTCATACCACCTCAACTCTAATAGTGCAGTACTCTGCTTCGACCTAGAAGCTCAATTACCTTTCGTCAGAGACTTAGGAGATACCATTGCATCGAACACAAGTCCTCCTGTCGCTCCAAAAGCACAGTAACCTTGTCAACCTAAAGCACAAGCCTACTCGTCGCCCTAAAGCACAGTGACTTTGTCGCTCAAAACACAGCCATCTCGTCGCTCATACGCACAAAGGCTCCATCGTCTTCGAAGCATAGTCCACTCGTCACCTGAAAGCACAGAGGCTCCATTGTCTCCAGAAGAATGGTCTAGTCGTCGCCCAGAAGTGCAGCAGTACTCAGACCTCACGAGAGGCGCGAGCATGGTTCCACCCAGGAGCATGGTTCTACCCAGTCGGTTTGCTTAAACCGACTCTCTCAAAGATAGGATTGGGGTTAATCATGATTGATATCTTATCAAATTGATTTAAATCTTAGACGAGGATCAATCAGAATCCAAATCTGAGATAAAATCCCAAGATTTACTCGGCTGCGTCCGAACAAGCAAATCGGCACAAGCTACGTGTCTCCTCCTTCGGTTATTTTGATAACCACCAGAGATCTCGATTGAGGAAAATCTCAATGTATGCCAAGTGTCAGCACCACAGAAGTCCATACCGTACAATAACGACAGATTCCTTCATATCTCAAAACCCTAATGCACATCGCATATGTGCTCTCTTTCCCTATATATAGAAGGAGTTTTCCTTCAACAAAAGAGGAGAGACCACCGAATATCAAATCTCTAGCTCCAGGCATCCTCTTGATCGGCAACCCTAGAGTTCCATCAAAGGCATCAGAAAGTCAGAGCACCTCCAACCTGTTGTCAGATCGTCAATAGAGTAAAGGAGCCACTGTAGTGCTCGATCTCCACCGTCACACTTTTCTAGAAACTCTTTTCCTTATACTTAGAATATCCTATTTAGGACTTCCATCTCTGTACACAGGTCTTTTTACGTTCAATAAACAAAAAGTTCGTTCAACCTTTTGTGATGTCGAACACTTTTAAAGATCGTTCGTTTTCCCGACTTTTGGCAAAACCAAATAACAGTGTTCTTAGCAAAGTAATGTTGAATCCCATCACAAGTTAGGATGATTTTGTTGTAGTATTAATCAGCAAATACATGATAATGATGACAAGTTATGTCAAGTCATAATCTATTTATAGAGATGAATGGTTTACTATGCGGCAAGGTGCCATACGACTCTATTCTTAATGAAGAAATTAATTCGGCATTAACTGTCGCATGATTTTTTATGTTCCTGAAATCGCGGATGACAGTTGACTTAGCCTCAATCCAAGCGACTGCTAGAAACGGTCGTCATAAATTTCAAAGACAATTCAGATTTTAAGGGATTCAGTCAAAGCAGCGACAATATGGCAAGCGATTTGTTGTGCCTAAAGCTTTGTGTGACAAAACCCCCTCTCTCATACTTCTTATTCAAAGTATTTCAAAACTTGTTCAAGTTTTAAAAACTTTGAAGGGGGTCTTGTAGAAGCATGAAAAATACTGAAAAGAGGCATATAGAGTTCATATGCCTAAAATATACATGATCCAAAGTTAAAACGGTTTCTGAAGCCATATGAGCTTTTGAGATGCATTCTCGAAGATGAGTCAGAGAGGCACATGGTTTGTTCGACGCATGACGTGTTTTTGTCTCTTGTATGAAAAGATGAACCTCGGGCAGTGTGCAATGTATAGACCACGAGAAAGACATTGGTAATTATCTAACCTTTATTATTACAGTTTATCAGCTGTAAAGGGAATGATTGTATGCGACTACTTCTAGAACAATGTTTGCAGTATGCAATTGAAAAGCTATGCATTCAAAATGTGTCTTCACACATAGTTATTCAAAGAAAAAATATTACTTGCAGTAAGCAACCAAATTTTATGCGTCTAAAACTATTTGGCGCATAGTTGATCCATAGTAAACAGATCGTGTGCTGACATGGCAGTGTTTCGTGCAGTACGTCTCAGAACATGTGGCAAGCTAGACATGATTCTCAAGCACGTTCACTCCCACTAACCCCTAGGGCTCATGTGCCTACACAGTTTCATGTGCCTTTGAGGCAGAAGATAATATATTTTTTGCACATACACACATAGCTAAAGCTATAAATAGAAGACATTTTCTTCCTAACAACACACAGAGGCAAGGAGAGAGACTACGTATACTGCTTCTTTGCTAAGAACTTTCTGAGAGAGAGAGAGAGAGATTTCAGTGGTAAAGTTCTCCTTGCTACTGAGAGTTCATCAACCACCAAGCTTCATCAACTTTTACGTTAGATCGTTAACGGAGTAAAGAAGTCGAAGTAGACTTAATCTCCGTCGCCCCAATTTCCAGATTTTATTGTACTCGGAATTCTTATTTAAGATTCTTGTTGTACTTCTTTTCTACAATAATATAAAAGATTCTACGTTTTCGGACTTGTTTGTGTTCAAACATATGCCAGGGGGCTCTATATATAAAGCGGAGTGAGACTTCATTTTTTTCTCCTATCCGATATGGGACTAAAATACCAATACTCAAAAATAGAGTTTGATATTTTAGATGATCCCGCAATCAGCGTATTCGTGTGCCAGTCCACGCCTATCCCCCATACGCGCCATGCATGCATGAAGCATCCTTGAGTCTGTGTCCGAGTTCGAGTCCGAACGACTAAAAGCAACATGTTTCCTTGTTGGAGTTAATCTTTTTTCCTTCTAGGAAAACACCCCAATATTGCACCCATATGTGCGACGCCACACCCAATGTGCACACCTCCACACATGCTATGCTTTATATTGAGATACGCACCTGGTGGTATAGCTGATGTGTGACTATTTTACAGTAGTCCAAAGACAAAAACACCAACACTAACGATATACTATTATTTATATAAGCTAAAGGGGAAGAAGAAGAAAGTAAGAAGTAGCAGAGAGAACACGTTCACATGGTTATGTTGGCAGTCATAATAAAAAGAGAAACATTGCATATAACCCCTCCTCCTTAGCACTATTGCCTATGACCCTCCCTTTTCGTTAATTTCAAAATAGGATTAATTAAATTACTGAATTAAAAATTTAGACAACCAAATTATATATTAAATTTGTTACAAGAATACTGTGCACGTAGGCATCTGCACATGGAGAGTAATCATTCAACCTTACTATTTTTAGGAGGTAAATTCCACTAACACCACTTTCATAGATTTTAAAAGAAAAGGGTTGGAACAATTACTATAAAAAATTATATTAGTTTTTTTTGAAATCCCATACACATACGATTGGGGGACTATTTTTTTTTTGAAATCCCATGCACATATACAATTGAGAGACTCGAACCTTGCCGACCCCTCTAAGTGTCCGTTATAACACCAATAGGCTAGAGAGCTCGGACATGTTTAAAAAAATTATACTAGATTGGCCAACTTGGTGAATATCAGATCTACCGTTTCTAACTATCCTCAATATTACTCAGATCTACCTTTCCTAACATGAACTATATAATCCAATACACTTTTACAGTTTAGCCTGTGCACTGTTAGACGCAAAATGTTAAGACTTCAATAGAAAGTTATTTAGTCCCCTCCGCCGTACACCCGCTGAAAACTACACCCATTAATACGATCTAAACTTTCGAAAATGACATAAAATTTTGAGTTAGAAGATGCCAGGTCAAGATCTAGGCAACAAATTATCTATAAGTAATATGTGCCTGATTGATGCGTAAGCAAATAAGCTCATAATTGATTTGATTGTTTTTTGAGGCATTTTGAAAGACGCAAACCATTATATTGAGTGGATGAATGTTTCAATTTGATCTATACAACATACAATTTTTATGGATAGGGTCTAGATATAATTTACTGATAGCGCTAAAATATTAACTTCTTTTTTTATGTATATTGAGGGAGGCTTAAGATGTGAAATAAAAAAAAAATGATGGCCTATTTTGTTAGTATGAATTGTAATTCTATAATTTGAATTGAACTTGGTAGTTTAATTTGTCTTCTTTCTTGGAATTGGAATTCCGCTTAGAATCTCATTAATGCTCTTTTTGTATTAAATTATTAACGGACGAGCAATTGGAAATTAGTCACTTGGGTCAAAAAAGTTTGTTCAATTGTTTCCTTCCCTCATTGGAAAGGTTAATGTCTGTGAGAAACATTGGGTGGAAGGGTACAAAATCTCTCCATCCTCCCCTTTAATGGAATAGCCATCACCATCTATTTATCCTAGTGATTAGGTTTTTAAGTATCTTTCCATGAAAATATGAAATTAAGACCTTATATTGAGTCCATTTGATATCTTATTATCATAAATTAGGTACTCAAACCCTCCTTGTTATTATTTGGAAGGAACTGGATTGAATCATGAGGTACTCTTGCTAAACTATGTTCACTTCTCGAGGAAAAAAAAGGTGATCATATGAAAAATCACATCCAACATGATGCAAAAAGTGGGACTTGATATTACAGTACCTTCCATCAAATGCATAAATTGGAGATTACTGGATTGTGACACTCTCAACCAAATGGATGAATTGAAATTACAAACTTGATGATTCTCCATTCCATGAATTCCACGAATTTTAGTTCATGTTGGGTTTGATGCATTAATACTTTGCCTTCATTAAAGGGCCATCTCCTCTGCCAACTAACCAACTAAGATATCCTTTTTACCACCAAAATAAACCTCCTTCAGCAAAATCCTCTCTCTGCTAGTAATTGTTATCAGGTTATGCCCAACCGTTTTTGTTGGATACTTTGAGAACATTTCACAGTGGATATAGTAGAGAAGAATCATATCTCAAACTTGTCTATTAGAATTTCCCTCATCTTATTTTCGATCGAAACCACCTCTAACCTCTAATGACACATTGCTTATCCTTTGGTTTATCATATTGTTGCTCATCTCAGCATTCTCATTCCCACTACACTTTCTTTGGACATTTTTCTTTAACCATAGGACATTCTTAGCCATATTGAATGACTGTTTTATTGCATAATATGAAGATTTTATGTGAATTTCAAGGAATAGAAGAGAGAGAGAGAGAGAGAGAGAGAGAGAGAGAGAGAGAGTGTGTAAAGAAGAACATAGTAGATATATCTGTTTTCTTGAGTCAACATTTATGTAAAATAAAGAAAAGATGGATTTGTAGGGTATCTTCTGTTGGCCCATTGTTTAATGATCACACCTGATTTTGATAATCAAAGACAACTTTAGTCGATACGCAAAATATGCAAACTGCTACAAGTTTACAGGTTTCAAATAAGAAGAACGTCTGCATCCTATCACTTCAAAGTACCGACATCGCATCGTCATCAAGAACCAATCGCACTGGAAGCAAGATCAAGACTTTTATATTTTCTTCTGTAGTTTCAATTTTATTGAGTCTAGGAAATATATATATGAAGTTGATCAGGATTCGTACTGGCTTAGTTTTTTATCAGTCCACTTTTTAAAAAGCCTACCCATCCATACTTCCAAGTCCACTATCTAAAAAGCCCCAAAGCCCAAAAATAAATCTAGCCCAACCAAAAAGTTATGAACCAGACAGAACTCTAAGCGAACTCGGCCCGAGCTCGGTCTAGGTATTTCAAAAATCAGTTTTCACCAAATCTGCCTATAACGTTTGTTAGCGAGATTCATACATCCGAACTCTGTCCGAATTCGGTCAGCAAAAATACTATAAAAAGAGGAGAATTCTCATCATTTCAAATAACTCATCCATTCTCTTCTCGATCTACTTCTAAAGTGTTTTCTACGATCAATACTTTCAAATCAAGCCTATACCAGTCTTAGCCAAAGCCAGTACAGTTCTATTCGATCTAGGGTTTTGGTACTGATGAGTTGTATCAGAGGCGTCATTCAGAAAATATTCCAATTTTCGAAATCAAGTTGTGGAGTGGGTCGTGTGCTCGTCACCAAGCAAGGTGTTGTAAAAGACTATAAGCTCTCAATTAGTTTGTGGCATAGTGGATTAACATCGAGCAAGAGTACTCGAGACTGGACTAGTCCTCTCATAGGCATACCAGTATACATCATTTTATCATAGAGTTTGATTCTCTGATCTCTTACTTTACCGTATTTTATTTACCGTTTTTAACTGCCATAATTTATAACTGCTTATTTTAATTGGTGATTATTTTTGCTGCACACGCACACACTCTATTCACCCCCTCTAGAGGTGCTCAACGGTCCTACAATTAGTATCAGAGCCGGTCATACATATACATAACCAATCTAGAGTGTATATATATCTATGGCAGCCATGAAATCTATATTCAACGGTAAAGGACATTCCATAAATAGATCCCCACTATTTGATGGAACAAACTACACATACTGAAAAATATGAATGAGTTTCTTTCTTAAATTACTTGATTTTGATCGTTGGTCGATAGTTATAGACGGTTACAAGAAACCTCCTAGAACAGTGATTGATGGTGTACTTGTAGACAAGTCATACGAAAAATACACAGAGTAGGAAAAGACACATGCTAGTTTAGATGCACGAGCCATCAATGAACTATTCTGTGTAATTGAAAAAACTGAGTTCAATCGAGTATCAAACTGTAGTACGTCTAATAAAATTTGGAGACTTTTTGAGGTAACTAATAAGGAACTTCCCAAGTGAAGGAATCCAAAATCAGTACACTAATACAGGAATATGAATCCTTCAAGATAAAACCCGGTAAGTCAATTACACAAATATTTACTCGTTTTCTTGATATTACTAATTTTCTACAGTCTCTTGGTAAGATTACAACAATCACGAGAAGATCAGGAAGGTTCTACGGGCTCTAACCAAGAACTGGAACCCAAAGGCCACTACGATCATAGAAGGAAACAACCTCACCATGATGACTTTGGACACACTCATGGGCAAGCTCATGACCCATGAGCTGGACTTGCAAGAGTTTGAAAAAGCAACCACTAAAGCAAAATCTGTTGCCTTCAAAACACAAGCCAGAAAAGTCTCATGCAATGACTCTAACGAAGAATCATCTGATGGTCATGAACAGGCCCTACTGGTCAAAAATTTCAAAAATTTCTTAAAGTTTGAGAAATCAAACCGAAAGAAGAAAGACATCCACGAAAGCAACGAAGAAGAAACAATTTGCTTCGGATGTGTGAAACCCGTAATCTTGATTAATTAGAATAATTAATTTAAATGCATTTTTATTTTAATCTTGATTGTCCTTGGAAAATTAATTTGATAAAACTTTGGTTAAATAAATTATAAGTATTAATATTGTTATTATTAGTAAGGTTATAATTATTAATATTATTATTATTGGACTGAAACTATTTTTTAAATAATAAAATTGGGCTTTTGGTTGCTGACCCAGACCCGAGTTCGAGCCTGAGCCCAAACCCAAATTCCTTTTTCCTAACTCTATTTTTGACTTGGTTCATAACTTAAAAAAAATAATAATAATAATATAGTTTGGAACTGGTCCACGAAGGGACCAGCGCTCCCTATTATAACTCCCCTTCTTTCCTCACATCCACACATAACAGCAGACCTTTTCTTCTCCCTCTCTTTTAATTTTCACCACCAACTCTTCTCCCACGTAACTCCCAACCCATCAACTCCTCCAACTCCTCCCTATTTACTCACACATTCACCACTCCTCTTCCCCTTCCAGTAACCCCCACACGCACACACCCAACTCCCCATTATTAATCCCTCACCCCCACGTCCTCAAGTCACTCACAGAACCCATATCCCCACATATTCAGCAAAACCACTCTCTTCCTCACAAAAACTCAACAACTCAAAAATCTCTTAATCTCTCTCACTCTCTGTTGGCAAAGCTCTCAGAACCTAACCGATCTCTCCCTCTCTCTCTCTGACTTCTTCCCCTTCCTTGGAGAAACTCCTCCCCGAGGCCGACGACCGCCCCCTCTCCGCACGCTCCTTCGCGGCTCCCCCGCCGCTGCCGTCCGGGACCCCTCCGCGCGGTTCCCCGCTGTCCGCCGCCCTCCAGCGCTCCGACGAGGCGCTGCCAGCGCCCCCGACCGCGCTCGCCCGCGCCGCCACCGCCCCGCGGCCAGAACCCCGCCTGACGAGATCTACCCGGCGGCTCCCCCGCCGTCCAGCGCGACCCCGCCAGCGTTTCCCGATCTTCCGCGAGCTCCTCCTCCGTGCCCACCTTTCCGGCGAGGCGCTGCCCCGCTGCGATGTCCAGCGCCCCTGACCCCTTTCCGCGGACTCCTCCAGCCACCCGAGCCGCTGTCCGCGCGCCGATCCCCTTTGGCCGCACCCTTCCGGTGAGCTGCTGCCGTTTCTCGCGAGCCGGATCTGCTCGCGAGCCCTCTTCCGCTGTCCGGAATCTGCGACCTGCTGCCGAACTTTGTTTCGGATTATTCCCGAGTTTTTCCCGCGGCTCCCCGCCAACAAAATTTGGTAATTTCTTGGTAATCACAGTAGTTCGTCCCTCCCGTAGAGTCTGTGATGAGAATCGGTCCCCGGTTTCCCTTTGGGAAATCCGGTTAGCTGCGTTATTTTCGATTAGCTACGTTAGCGTATTTTCCTGTGTTTTACCTGCTGGTTTGGTGTGGATTGGTTTGATTATGGAATTCCCGGATATTTCGGGAAATTAGGTTGTTTGGGAATTATTTCTGGTGGCTTGAAAATATTTTGGTGGATATTTGCGGGATTATCTTTGGGTTGGAATAATTGCAGGTTTTCCGTGGCGCATTTCCCAGTTTTGGGTTTGTCCCGAAATAGAGGAAGTGCTGCCCAAATTTTTACAAAAACTATATTTATATTGATTTCAAAATTGGCTTTCGAAAATGAATTTATAAATTAATTTTTCGGGCGACGACCGTACCAGTCTGTGGGCTCCGGCGAAATGCAAACGCACCGGTCCGACCGGACGTTGTGGTATTAGCCGAAGTTTGAGGAATGGACAGAGTCTGAGACTCTTAGCTATCTTTTTAAATTATTTTATTTAATATTTAGGCTAATTAATATAGTTATTTATTTATTTCACTTTATTTAGTAATTAAATAACTTTTCTCTTATTTGATGTAAAAGAAAATTGTACAGGGCATAAGCCCACCCTAGGATCATTAGCTGTGCCATTGTATTGTGTAGCATAGTTTTATTTTATTTTTCTGGTGGATGTGAATTTGGGTGGTTTGTGTTTAGACGCATAAATCGTAGATTAGAGCGTAATTTACTGATTAATTACGAATTTAATTAAAATGGATAAAATGTTATTAAATAACTAGTTCACGGTTTATCACTAAAAGAAATTGTATTTTTATAAATATATTACAAAACACAAAGTTTTCCAAATTGTAATCGATTCTCGTGTATTTCCAAATAAATCAATTAACCGGCTTAATCAACGCACGTAGTTGCGACGTAACCGTTAGCTGTAGTTTAATACAACCTAAAACCTGACTAGGACATGACTACTAGAGATTGCAACTAGCACACTTAGCCTGGTTATACAAAGGTTCTAAGTCGAGTTCTCAACTGTAGGAACTCGAAGTTACACCTGACGTTCCTCCTCGGTACCGACTCGTCTATCCAGTCATTCTAAAACAAAGGCAAGTGCAGTTATGTCTATTTGGTAATTTATCTAGTAATTGTTTTATTGTAATTTTAAACCACATTGCTACACGGAACTCTCTCCTAGAGTATTGATTGTGGAACTCTTTACTAGAGTTCGAATATTGACTCATTGATTGAATCTGATTGACTCGGGATATTGGCGGAGTAGTGTAGCGTCTATGACCAATACCCCTATATTGCATCATTGATTGTGCGAGCTGATTCCTCCTATACACGAGGATAGGCCGGACCGTATCATTAGGATATAATTGAATCATCCCAAGCCGGTCATAGTTCGTTACCTACTCAAATCACATTGTTTTCAATTGTAGAATTGTTGAAAAATATTGTTAAAGTATTTTAAATTGTTTAACATTGCAAATTTCAAATTATTATATGAATTATTGGATATTCGTATTTGTACTTTGCTCCCTCCTGACTGGAGACCCAATATTTTAGGTATCACTGATGAGGCTTTGTTCCGTGATCCCAACTAGAGGACGATGATCTCGAGACTGATGAGCTGGTTGCCTAGATTTTTCTTCTTCTTTATAATTCATGATGTTTGTGGAAAGCAATGTACTTCAGATGTATTTTTCATTTTATTGTAAAAAGTTTTAAACTATTCGAATTATTAAAGTTGTGACAAATAGACTGTGTTGTTTTATTTACCTGCATGAGTGATACAGCTTACTGCCGCCGTCTCAACAACGGTGCAGGCTGGGCATGATCCGATTCGACCCAAGAAATTGGGACCGGGTTGTGACATGTTTTTAGTGGTGGCCCATGCAGGTCTGAACAACAACTTAGGAAAACATACCTAGAAACAATTAGAACACTAGAACATCAATTTGTCATAACATAGGGCCGAAATATATTATAAATAAATATTTTTGTTTGATTATAGACTGGTAGGATACCTTGCTTATGTTTGCATCCTAAACCATCCAGAGAATAACCGTTGACCAAATCCTGCTGGCGATGAGGTGTCATCTCCGGATCATACCCCATCTCCTCAACCAAGTCCAGGGTCTTTTCCCTCGCGGCTGTTTGACCGTCCTCATAGTGCATCTAGTGAAGTTTTCCCTACACTGGCGAATCCTACCTCATCTCAAACTGAATTGCATTTCCCTGGTGGATTATTCATTTTGTTGCTCCACCAGTACCAGCAATCATCTTCCAAATGGTTGTCCTATTTCAAGAAATCCTGGAGTTCCAGAAAGCTCAAGATGAAGCCCAGCGGGAACAGAAGAATATCACGAGGGAAGACATGAAGAACGTCATGATGTAGCCTTAGTTATCCCCAACCAAGTTAGAGCAGAACTTTTGTCCTAGGAAGGATACCCCTGAAGATATTTGGGTCCCATCAAGTACTCTACTTCCGGCAGCCTTGTCGTAAGAAGCTTTGGGCTTGTAACTATTGCAAGAGGCCTGGTCATCAGGCCGTTAGTTGCCGCAAGAGATTGGGGCAATGTTTGGCATGTGGATCTGCTGAACATCGGGTAAAAGACTGCCCTTTATCTTTCTATCAAACCAGAGCTCATAACCCAGCAACACCTGTTAGGCCACAACCTAGGGACTCTCTTCCTATCTAGCAGACCTTGCCTCCTACAAAGGCATGATGCAGACTCGAAGTTCATAGAAGATGAAGGACCAGATCAATGAAGGCTCTAGGATTTATGCAGAATGGAACTCTACCTTAGGGAGTACCTATCTTGTTTATGTCCAAGAAGGATGGAACAACGGATGTGCATCGATTACCAGACACTAAAGAAACAAGTACTTTCTGTCCGGGTCGAGGATCTGTTTGATCTGGTTATGTGGAGATAGGATGTTTCGAAGTTTGACTTAAGATTTGACTACCATCAAATCAAAGTCAGGAAAGAGGACATTTCTAAGACGGCGTTCAAATATCAAGTATGTGTAGTTTTCTGTGGTCAGGACGTTAGACTGACAAATGCTCCTGCTATGTTCATGAATTTCATGAACAGAGATTTTTTTCATGAGTATATGAATCAGTTTATCTTCTCCATAAATAACATTCTGATATATTTGAAGACTGAAGAAGAGCATGAAGAACACCTGAGGAAGTTTTGTAAACTTTGAGGAAAAAGAAGTTTGGTACGTTATCTGAACGTGGATTGTTGACAAGGTGGATTTTTGGCCATGTTGTCAAGAGAAGAAATTTTGATGGAAGATAGCTGCTGTTGAAAAGTGGTATACCCCAAGTTCAATTCGGAAGTTTCTTGAACTTGGCCGGCTACTATCAGAAGTTCGTGAAAGATTTCGCCAAGATTGCTGAGCCAATGACGAAGCACACTTGGAAGAATGAAGAGTTCATCTGAACGAAAGTTTGCCAAGCGGCATTGAGGAGCTGAAGAAGAGACTTACCACTACACCAATCCTCGCGCTACCCGCAGGAACCGGTGGGTTCTCAATTTACTGTAATACCTCTGGAAGAGGACTGGGTTGCGTTCTTCAACAACATAGGAGAGTAATTGCTTACACGTGTAGGCAACTACAGACTCATGAGAGAAATCATCCCACGCCTAATTTGAATTGCTGCAATTATCTTTACTTTAAAGTTAGAAGCATGATTTTTATGGAAAGGGAGTGAAAATTTATACGGACTACTAAAAGTCTGAAATATGTCTTCACTCAGAAAGGGCTGAATGTTAGACTAAGAAGATGGCTGAAGCAGATGAAGGACTTCGACATCAACCTGCAGTACCATTCAGGTAAGGCTAATGTGGTCGCTGATGCACTTGGTCGATACTGATGGCGAAGTTCTTAACCAAAGACTAACACCTACTAGAAGACATCGAGAAGTTTGGACTGGAGGTTACACTACCTGGAGATAGAAGGACGGAGCTGGATGCTGATTCAGTATTGATGAAGTTTGAAGCTGAAGGAAAAAAAAAATCAAGAGAATGTAGTTTCAAAACGAGGCCCTTTGCAGGCTTAGAGATCAAGTGTTGGCTGGAACACTTGAGGGTTTCTAAATTGATCAACAGTGGAACTCTGAAGAATGGTACGAGACTTTGCGTATCGGCTGACAAACGGAGGAACGAGTTGATGAAAGAAATACACCAGTCGCAGTATTCCATAAATTCAGGAGATGATAAGATGTATCGGAATATGCCTCCATTGATTGGTGTTATGGAATAAAGAAGGACAATTTCAGGTATGGGATTAGATGTGAATTTGTCAACATGAGAAATTTAGCAAGAGGACAACAAGCTTGTTGAAGCCGCTGGACAATTCGGAGTAGAAGTAGAAGCATATGACAATGAACTTTGAGTAAGGATTGCCTTGTTCCCAAGGAGGGAAGGGCACCAATTGGATTATAATAAACCGACTGACTAAGTCAGCACACTTTTTTCCTTCAAGTTGGTTTATCCACTAAGAAATGGGCATCATTGTACGGGAAGCACATCTACCAGATTCATGGAGTACCGTGGGACGAGCAATCAAAGAGGTCAATCCAGACGCTTGAAGATGTATTGAGATTTTGCGTCTCGGAATTTGGTATGTCTTGGGAAGACCAAATTGCTTTTGGTGAAGTTTTCTCCTACCAGAAGAACAATCAGTTTTGACGGAGCTGGAAATTGAGGCCAGGAACATCAGGCCATTTGAAGTTTAAGACAAGTTGGAAGTAGCATACCAGTTAGCTCTACCAGCTAATCTTGGGAGTGTGCAACGTTTTCTACGTCACAGCTCAGACGTTACATTTCGGATCCGAGTCACATTTTGGATAATTCAGAACTGAAGATTGGAATCAACCTTTCAGTGCCAGAGGAACCATTTGCAAGCCTAGTCAGAGGTAAGAAGAAGATCAGAATTCGAGCCATCATTTATTTTCTTATCTTTTCTTTCTAAACTTGACTGATGCTGCTAAATTAGCCTAGTTTTGCAAGCTATCTCTTTATCAAGCTTGATCATGACGATATTTTATTGGGTGCACCCACTAATATATTGTCTAATCAGGACCGGTGCATGATGGTCTGATCAACCTCGTTTACTTTGGTTCGCTTTTGTATTTTCTGCATGGATGATATCATAAATAAAACTTATCCCTAAACCGTCTCATCCACGACTGCCTTGGAAATTCTTATTGTTGGACCTGAGTTACGGGCGTGGTACCCGTAGCCGTTTGATTCTCCTACCCTTACTTTAAATTTCGAGGACGAAATTTTCTAAGGAGGGAAGGTTGTGAAACCCGTAATCTTGATTAATTAGAATAATTAATTTAAATGCATTTTTATTTTAATCTTGACTGTCCTTGGAAAATTAATTTGATAAAACTTTGGTTAAATAAATTATAAGTATTAATATTGTTATTATTAGTAAGGTTATAATTATTAATATTATTATTATTGGGCTGAAACTATTTTTTAAATAACAAAATTGGGCTTTTGGTTGCTGACCCAGACCCGAGTTCGAGCCTGAGCCCAAACCCAAATTCCTTTTTCCTAACTCTATTTTTGACTTGGTTCATAACTTAAAAAAAATAATAATAATAATAATATAGTTTGGAACTGGTCCACGAAGGGACCAGCGCTCCCTATTATAACTCCCCTTCTTTCCTCACATCCACACATAACAGCAGACCTTTTCTTCTCCCTCTCTTTTAATTTTCACCACCAACTCTTCTCCCACGTAACTCCCAACCCATCAACTCCTCCAACTCCTCCCTATTTACTCACACATTCACCACTCCACTTCCCCTTCCAGTAACCCCCACACGCACACACCCAACTCCCCATTATTAATCCCTCACCCCCACGTCCTCAAGTCACTCACAGAACCCATATCCCCACATATTCAGCAAAACCACTCTCTTCCTCACAAAAACTCAACAACTCACAAATCTCTTAATCTCTCTCACTCTCTGTTGGCAAAGCTCTCAGAACCTAACCGATCTCTCCCTCTCTCTCTCTGACTTCTTTCCCTTCCTTGGAGAAACTCCTCCCCGAGGCCGACGACCGCCCCCTCTCCGCACGCTCCTTCGCGGCTCCCCCGCCGCTGCCGTCCAGGACCCCTCCGTGCAGTTCCCCGCTGTCCGCCGCCCTCCAGCGCTCCGGCGAGGCGCTGCCAGCGCCCCCGACCGCGCTCGCCCGCGCCGCCACCGCCCCGCGGCCAGAACCCCGCCTGACGAGATCTTCCCGGCGGCTCCCCCGCCGTCCAGCGCGACCCCGCCAGCGTTTCCCGATCTTCCGCGAGCTCCTCCTCCGTGCCCACCTTTCCGGCGAGGCGTTGCCCCGCTGCGATGTCCAGCGCCCCTGACCCCTTCCCGCGGACTCCTCCGGCCACCCGAGCCGCTGTCCGCGCGCCGATCCCCTTTGGCCGCACCCTTCCGGTGAGCTGCTGTCGTTTCCCGCGAGCTGGATCTGCTCGCGAGCCCTCTCCCGCTGTCCGGAATCTGCGACCTGCTGCCGAACTTTGTTTCGGATTATTCCCGAGTTTTTCCTGCGGCTCCCCGCCAACGGAATTTGGTAATTTCTTGGTAATCACAGTAGTTCGTCCCTCCCGTAGAGTCTGTGATGAGAATCGGTCCCCGGTTTCCCTTTGGGAAATCCGGTTAGCTGCGTTATTTTCGATTAGCTACGTTAGCGTATTTTCCTGTGTTTTACCTGCTGGTTTGGTGTGGATTGGTTTGATTATGGAATTCCCGGATATTTCGGGAAATTAGGTTGTTTGGGAATTATTTCTGGTGGCTTGAAAATATTTTGGTGGATATTTGCGGGATTATCTTTGGGTTGGAATAATTGCAGGTTTTCCGTGGCGCATTTCCCAGTTTTGGGTTTGTCCCGAAATAGAGGAAGTGCTGCCCAAATTTTTACAAAAACTATATTTATATTGATTTCAAAATTGGCTTTCGAAAATGAATTTATAAATTGATTTTTCGGGCGACGACCGTACCAGTCTGTGGGCTCCGGCGAAATACAAACGCACCGGTCCGACCGGACGTTGTGGTATTAGCCGAAGTTTGAGGAATGGACCGAGTCTGAGACTCTTAGCTATCTTTTTAAATTATTTTATTTAATATTTAGGCTAATTAATATAGTTATTTATTTATTTCACTTTATTTAGTAATTAAATCACTTTTCTCTTATTTGATGTAAAAGAAAGTTGTACAGGGCATAAGCCCACCCTAGGATCATTAGCTGTGCCATTGTATTGTGTAGCATAGTTTTATTTTATTTTTCTGGTGGATGTGAATTTGGGTGGTTTGTGTTTAGACGCATAAATCGTAGATTAGAGCGTAATTTACTGATTAATTACGAATTTAATTAAAATGGATAAAATGTTATTAAATAACTAGTTCACGGTTTATCACTAAAAAAATTGTATTTTTATAAATATATTACAAAACACAAAGTTTTCCAAATTGTAATCGATTCTCGTGTATTTCCAAATAAATCAATTAACCGGCTTAATCAACGCACGTAGTTGCGACGTAACCGTTAGCTGTAGTTTAATACAACCTAAAACCTGACTAGGACATGACTACTAGAGATTGCAACTAGCACACTTAGCCTGGTTATACAAAGGTTCTAAGTCGAGTTCTCAACTGTAGGAACTCGAAGTTACACCTGACGTTCCTCCTCGGTACCGACTCGTCTATCCAGTCATTCTAAAACAAAGGCAAGTGCAGTTATGTCTATTTGGTAATTTATCTAGTAATTGTTTTATTGTAATTTTAAACCACATTGCTACACGGAACTCTCTCCTAGAGTATTGATTGTGGAACTCTTTACTAGAGTTCGAATATTGACTCATTGATTGAATCTGATTGACTCAAGATATTGGGGGAGTAGTGTAGCGTCTATGACCAATACCCCTATATTGCATCATTGATTGTGCGAGCTGATTCCTCCTATACACGAGGATAGGTCGGACCGTATCATTAGGATATCATTAAATCATCCCAAGCCGGTCATAGTTCGTTACCTACTCAAATCACATTGTTTTCATTTGTAGAATTGTTGAAAAATATTGTTAAAGTATTTCAAATTGTTTAACATTGCAAATTTCAAATTATTATTTGAATTATTGGATATTCGTAATTGTACTTTGCTCCATCCTGACTGGAGACCCAATATTTTAGGTATCACTGATGAGGCTTTGTTCCGTGATCCCAACTTGAGGACGATGATCTCGAGACTGATGAGCTGGTTGCCTAGATTTTTCTTCTTCTTTATAATTCATGATGTTTGTGGAAAGCAATGTACTTCAGATGTATTTTTCATTTTATTGTAAAAAGTTTTAAACTATTCGAATTATTAAAGTTGTGACAAATAGACTGTGTTGTTTTATTTACCTGCATGAGTGATACAGCTTACTGCCGCCGTCTCAACAACGGTGCAGGCTGGGCATGATCCGATTCGACCCAAGAAATTGGGACCGGGTCGTGACATGTTTTTAGTGGTGGCCCATGCAGGTCTGAACAACAACTTAGGAAAACATACCTAGAAATAATTAGAACACTCGAACATCAATTTGTCATAACATAGGGCCAAAATATATTATAAATAAATATTTTTGTTTGATTATAGACTGGTAGGATACCTTGCTTATGTTTGCATCCTAAACCATCCAGAGAATAACCGTTGACCAAATCCTGCTGGCGATGAGGTGTCATCTCCGGATCATACCCCATCTCCTCAACCAAGTCCAGGGTCTTTTCCCTCGCGGCTGTTTGACCGTCCTCATAGTGCATCCAGTAAAGTTTTCCCTACACTGGCAAATCCTACCTCATCTCAAACTGAATTGCATTTCCCTGGTAGATTATTTATTTTGTTGCTCCACCAGTACCAGCAATCATCTTCCAAATGGTTGTCCTATTTCAAGAAATCCTGGAGTTCCAGAAAGCTCAAGATGAAGCCCAGCGGGAACAGAAGAATATCACGAGGGAAGACATGAAGAACGTCATGATGTAGCCTTAGTTATCCCCAACCAAGTTAGAGCAGAACTTTTGTCCTAGGAAGGATACCCCTGAAGATATTTGGGTCCCATCAAGTACTCTACTTCCGGTAGCCTTGTCGTAAGAAGCTTTGGGCTTGTAACTATTGCAAGAGGCCTGGTCATCAGGCCGTTAGTTGCCGCAAGAGATTGGGACAATGTTTGGCATATGGATCTGCTGAACATCGGGTAAAGGACTGCCCTTTATCTTTCTATCAAACCAGAGCTCATAACCCAGCAACACCTGTTAGGCCACAACCTAGGGACTCTCTTCCTATCTAGCAGACCTTGCCTCCTACAAAGGCATGATGCAGACTCGAAGTTCATAGAAGATGAAGGACCAGATCAATGAAGGCTCTAGGATTTATGCAGAATGGAACTCTACCTTAGGGAGTACCTATCTTGTTTATGTCCAAGAAGGATGGAACAACGGATGTGCATCGATTACCAGACACTAAAGAAACAAGTACTTTCTGTCCGGGTCGAGGATCTGTTTGATCTGGTTATGTGGAGATAGGATGTTTCGAAGTTTGACTTAAGATTTGACTACCATCAAATCAAAGTCAGGAAAGAGGACATTTCCAAGACGGCGTTCAAACATCAAGTATGTGTAGTTTTCTGTGGTCAGGACGTTAGACTGACAAATGCTCCTGCTATGTTCATGAATTTCATGAACAGAGATTTTTTTCATGAGTATATGAATCAGTTTATCTTCTCCATAGATAACATTCTGATATATTTGAAGACTGAAGAAGAGCATGAAGAACACCTGAGGTAGTTTTAGAAACTTTGAGGAAAAAGAAGTTTGGTAAGTTATCTGAACGTGGATTGTTGACAAGGTGGATTTTTGGCCATGTTGTCAAGAGAAGAAATTTTGATGGAAGATAGCTGCTGTTGAAAAGTGGTATACCCCAAGTTCAATTCGGAAGTTTCTTGAACTTGGCCGGCTACTATCAGAAGTTCGTGAAAGATTTCGTCAAGATTGCTGAGCCAATGACGAAGCACACTTGGAAGAATGAAGAGTTCATCTGAACGAAAGTTTGCCAAGCGGCATTGAGGAGCTGAAGAAGAGACTTACCACTACACCAATCCTCGCGCTACCCGCAGGAACCGGTGGGTTCTTAATTTACTGTAATACCTCTGGAAGAGGACTGGGTTGCGTTCTTCAACAACATGGGAGAGTAATTGCTTGCACGTGTAGGCAACTACAGACTCATGATAGGAATCATCCCACGCCTAATTTGAATTGCTGCAATTATCTTTACTTTGAAGTTGGAAGCATGATTTTTATGGAAAGGGAGTGAAAATTTATACGGACTACAAAAAGTCTGAAATATGTCTTCACTCAGAAAGGGCTGAATGTTAGACTAAGAAGATGGCTGAAGCAGATGAAGGACTTCGACATCAACCTGCAGTACCATTCAGGTAAGGCTAATGTGGTCGCTGATGCACTTGGTCGATACTGATGGCGAAGTTCTTAACCAAAGACTAACACCTACTAGAAGACATCGAGAAGTTTGGACTGGAGGTTACACTACCTGGAGATAGAAGGACGAAGCTGGATGCTGATTCAGTATTGATAAAGTTCGAAGCTGAAGGAAAAAAAAAATCAAGAGAATGTAGTTTCAAAACGAGGCCCTTTGCAGGCTTAGAGATCAAGTGTTGGCTGGAACACTTGAGGGTTTCTAAATTGATCAACAGTGGAACTCTGAAGAATGGTACGAGACTTTGCGTATCGGCTGACAAACGGAGGAACGAGTTGATGAAAGAAATACACCAGTCGCAGTATTCCATAAATTCAGGAGATGATAAGATGTATCGGAATATGCCTCCATTGATTGGTGTTATGGAATAAAGAAGGACAATTTTAGGTATGGGATTAGATGTGAATTTGTCAACATGAGAAATTTAGCAAGAGGACAACAAGCTTGTTGAAACCGTTGGACAATTCGGAGTAGAAGTAGAAGCATATGACAATGAACTTTGAGTAAGGATTGCCTTGTTCCCAAGGAGGGAAGGGCGCCAATTGGATTATAATAAACCGACTGACTAAGTCAGCACACTTTTTTCCTTCAAGTTGGTTTATCCACTAAGAAGTGGGCATCATTATACGGGAAGCACATCTACCAGATTCATGGAGTACCGCGGGACGAGCAATCAAAGAGGTCAATCCAGACGCTTGAAGATGTATTGAGATTTTGCGTCTCGGAATTTGGTATGTCTTGGGAAGACCAAATTGCTTTTGGTGAAGTTTTCTCCTACCAGAAGAACAATCAGTTTTGACGGAGCTGGAAATTGAGGCCAGGAACATCAGGCTATTTGAAGTTTAAGACAAGTTGGAAGTAGCATACCAGTTAGCTCTACCAGCTAATCTTGGGAGTGTGCAACGTTTTCTACGTCACAGCTCAGACGTTACATTTCGGATCCGAGTCACATTTTGGATAATTCAGAACTGAAGATTGGAATCAACCTTTCAGTGCCAGAGGAACCATTTGCAAGCCTAGTCAGAGGTAAGAAGAAGATCAGAATTCGAGCCATCATTTATTTTCTTATCTTTTCTTTCTAAACTTGACTGATGCTGCTAAATTAGCCTAGTTTTGCAAGCTATCTCTTTATCAAGCTTGATCATGACGATATTTTATTGGGTGCACCCACTAATATATTGTCTAATCAGGACCGGTGCATGATGGTCTGATTAACCTCGTGTACTTTGGTTCGCTTTTGTATTTTCTGCATGGATGATATCATAAATGAAACTTATCCCTAAACCGTCTCATCCACGACTGCCTTGGAAATTCTTATTGTTGGACCTGAGTTACGGGCGTGGTATCCGTAGCCGTTTGATTCTTCTACCCTTACTTTAAATTTCGAGGACAAAATTTTCTAAGGAGGGAAGGTTGTGAAACCCGTAATCTTGATTAATTAGAATAATTAATTTAAATGTATTTTTATTTTAATCTTGACTGTCCTTGGAAAATTAATTTGATAAAACTTTGGTTAAATAAATTATAAGTATTAATATTGTTATTATTAGTAAGGTTATAATTATTAATATTATTATTATTGGGCTGAAACTATTTTTTAAATAATAAAATTGGGCTTTTGGTTGCTGACCCAGACCCGAGTTCGAGCCTGAGCCCAAACCCAAATTCCTTTTTCCTAACTCTATTTTTGACTTGGTTCATAACTTAAAAATAATAATAATAATAATAATATAGTTTGGAACTGGTCCACGAAGGGACCAGCGCTCCCTATTATAACTCCCCTTCTTTCCTCACATCCACACATAACAGCAGACCTTTTCTTCTCCCTCTCTTTTAATTTTCACCACCAACTCTTCTCCCACGTAACTCCCAACCCATCAACTCCTCCAACTCCTCCCTATTTACTCACACATTCACCACTCCTCTTCCCCTTCCAGTAACCCCCACACGCACACACCCAACTCCCCATTATTAATCCCTCACCCCCACGTCCTCAAGTCACTCACAGAACCCATATCCCCACATATTCAGCAAAACCACTCTCTTCCTCACAAAAACTCAACAACTCACAAATCTCTTAATCTCTCTCACTCTCTGTTGGCAAAGCTTTCAGAACCTAACCGATCTCTCCCTCTCTCTCTCTGACTTCTTCCCCTTCCTTGGAGAAACTCCTCCCCGAGGCCGACGACCGCCCCCTCTCCGCACGCTCCTTCGCGGCTCCCCCGCCGCTGCCGTCCGGGACCCCTCCGCGCGGTTCCCCGCTGTCCGCCGCCCTCCAGCGCTCCGGCGAGGCGCTGCAAGCGCCCCCGACCGCGCTCGCCCGCGCCGCCACCGCCCCGCGGCCAGAACCCCGCCTGACGAGATCTTCCCGGCGGCTCCCCCGCCGTCCAGCGCGACCCCGCCAGCGTTTCCCGATCTTCCGCGAGCTCCTCCTCCGTGCCCACCTTTCCGGCGAGGCGCTGCCCCGCTGCGATGTCCAGCGCCCCTGACCCCTTCCCGCGGACTCCTCCGGCCACCCGAGCCGCTGTCCGCGTGCCGATCCCCTTTGGCCGCACCCTTCCGGTGAGCTGCTGCCATTTTCCGCGAGCCGGATCTGCTCGCGAGCCCTCTCCCGCTGTCCGGAATCTGCGACCTGCTGCCGAACTTTGTTTCGGATTATTCTCGAGTTTTTTCCGCGGCTCCCCGCCAACGGAATTTGGTAATTTCTTGGTAATCACAGTAGTTCGTCCCTCCCGTAGAGTCTGTGATGAGAATCGGTCCCCGGTTTCCCTTTGGGAAATCCGGTTAGCTGCATTATTTTCGATTAGCTACGTTAGCGTATTTTCCTGTGTTTTACCTGCTGGTTTGGTGTGGATTGGTTTGATTATGGAATTCCCGGATATTTCGGGAAATTAGGTTGTTTGGGAATTATTTCTGGTGGCTTGAAAATATTTTGGTGGATATTTGCGGGATTATCTTTGGGTTGGAATAATTGCAGGTTTTCCGTGGCACATTTCCCAGTTTTGGGTTTGTCCCGAAATAGAGGAAGTGCTGCCCAAATTTTTACAAAAACTATATTTATATTGATTTCAAAATTGGCTTTCGAAAATGAATTTATAAATTGATTTTTCGGGCGACGACCGTACCAGTCTGTGGGCTCCGGCGAAATGCAAACGTACCGGTCCGACCGGACGTTGTAGTATTAGCCGAAGTTTGAGGAATGGACCGAGTCTGAGACTCTTAGCTATCTTTTTAAATTATTTTATTTAATATTTAGGCTAATTAATATAGTTATTTATTTATTTCACTTTATTTAGTAATTAAATCACTTTTCTCTTATTTGATGTAAAAGAAAATTGTACAGGGCATAAGCCCACCCTAGGATCATTAGCTGTGCCATTGTATTGTGTAGCATAGTTTTATTTTATTTTTCTGGTAGATGTGAATTTGGGTGGTTTGTGTTTAGACGCATAAATCGTAGATTAGAGCGTAATTTACTTATTAATTACGAATTTAATTAAAATGGATAAAATGTTATTAAATAACTAGTTCACGGTTTATCACTAAAAGAAATTGTATTTTTATAAATATATTACAAAACACAAAGTTTTCCAAATTGTAATCGATTCTCGTGTATTTCCAAATAAATCAATTAACCGGCTTAATCAACGCACGTAGTTGCGACGTAACCGTTAGCTGTAGTTTAATACAACCTAAAACCTGACTAGGACATGACTACTAGAGATTGCAACTAGCACACTTAGCCTGGTTATACAAAGGTTCTAAGTCGAGTTCTCAACTGTAGGAACTCGAAGTTACACCTGACGTTTCTCCTCGGTACCGACTCGTCTATCCAGTCATTCTAAAACAAAGGCAAGTGCAGTTATGTCTATTTGGTAATTTATCTAGTAATTGTTTTATTGTAATTTTAAACCACATTGCTACACGGAACTCTCTCCTAGAGTATTGATTGTGGAACTCTTTACTAGAGTTCGAATATTGACTCATTGATTGAATCTGATTGACTCGGGATATTGGGGGAGTAGTGTAGCGTCTATGACCAATACCCCTATATTGCATCATTGATTGTGCGAGCTGATTCCTCCTATACACGAGGATAGGCCGGACCGTATCATTAGGATATAATTGAATCATCCCAAGCCGGTCATAGTTCGTTACCTACTCAAATCACATTGTTTTCAATTGTAGAATTGTTGAAAAATATTGTTAAAGTATTTCAAATTGTTTAACATTGCAAATTTCAAATTATTATTTGAATTATTGGATATTCGTAATTGTACTTTGCTCCCTCCTGACTGGAGACCCAATATTTTAGGTATCACTGATGAGACTTTGTTCCGTGATCCCAACTAGAGGACGATGATCTCGAGACTGATGAGCTGGTTGCCTAGATTTTTCTTCTTCTTTATAATTCATGATGTTTGTGGAAAGCAATGTACTTCAGATATATTTTTCATTTTATTGTAAAAGTTTTAAACTATTCGAATTATTAAAGTTGTGACAAATAGACTGTGTTGTTTTATTTACCTGCATGAGTGATACAGCTTACTGCCGCCGTCTCAACAATGGTGCAGGCTGGGCATGATCCGATTCGACCCAAGAAATTGGGACCGGGTCGTGACAGGATGTAAGAAGTCAGGGCACATAAAGAAGGACTGTCCACTGTCAAAAAAGTGCAGTCCATATGACCGATCAAGATTAAGCAGGAAAGCTGCAACCAGTCGAAAGTACACAAATACAAGCATCTGACATAAAAGTGAGGCTAGTGAGTCATAGGAGGAAGACAGACCCAACAGCAGTACAAATGTCTGTACGATGGCATTTGATAAGGTATCTGATAACCTTCTGTATGATGATTTTACTTTCAACGAACTAGAAATTGCCTTTAGTGAACTACTTGAAGAACATAGAAATGTGTTGGACAAGTACAAGCAATCTCGCAAAAAGATTAAAGTACACACAACCGAAGTAGCTAGACTATCTAATTTTATTGAAGCTATTAAAAAGACGTCTACTACCGGTAATGTGAAAGAGATAGTCAAGCTTAAAGTAGACTATCATGAGGCTATCCACACCATAGAGAAGAAAGAAATAGACTATGTCAAAGTGCAAGTATTTTATGACATAGAGAAGAAGAGGCACTTAGTTACATAACAAAGACTCATAGATATGACTCCTAGATATGAAGAGACTCATAGATATGACTGCTAGATATGAAGAGTCTTGTGCAATCTCTAAAAAGTTAGAGATCAAGTTAGGCAAACAGGTCATTCCTATTACACGGCCTAAGGTTAGTCCTAATATCAAGCATACATCACAAATGACTTAACCGAAGAAAGCACGTAAGTAACACGCTTCTTACAATCATGCTTTCACTTACAGGTTTCCAAGAAAGACACATAAGAATATCAACAAAGAAACAAAGATCACATTTTCAACACTTGCATGCACATATTATGGTACACACAGACACATATCATAATATTGTAGAGCTAGAAAGCTTGTTGACACAAATTTACTTGCTTGGATTCCTAAGACTAATCATAATAGACCCTTGAAGAAATGGGTACCAAAGGATTTATCGACTCATTTTGTAGGTGGATCCTCAACCCTCTCATGCTAAAAGTAAGTAGATACTCGATAGCAGATATTCATGGCACATGACTAGTGATGCATCTTTATTCGCTACGCTATCGATGAAGAAAGAAGGATACGTCTCCTTCAGCAATAATCTGATAGGAGATATTATTGGTAACAGCATTATTGGTATGTCTTCCTATCCAGAAATAAAAGATGTCTGTCTAGTCACAGAGTTGAAACATAAGCTATTGAGCATAAGTTATTTGGCAGATAATGGTTATGACATCAACTTTTTGATAAACAAATGTTCTATCTATGAAATATCTACCAGGAATCCCGTATATGAAGGGATCAGAGAAGTTAATATCTATGTTTTCTTAATAGAACATACTAACAATGCAGAAAAGTGCCTAGTAGCCAATCAAGATAAAAGTTGACTATGGCACATGAGGCTAGAACATTCAAATATAGATGCTATCTCCAGGCTATATACCAAAAAACTGGTAAAAGAACTTCCAAAAATTACATTCAAGAGAGATGTGATATGCACTGATTGTGAAAAGAAGAAAGCAACTATGTCATCTTTTAAATCCATCAACGTTGTAAGTACTTCTAGACCTTCACAGTTGATTCATATGGATTTATTTGGTCCTAGTAGAGTCGCTAGTCTTGGCAGTAACCTCTATGCTTTTGTAATAGTCGATGATTTCTCTCGCTATACTTGGGTTTTCATTTTATCAAACAAAAGTGATGATATTTTTGAATTTCAAATATTTTACACAAAGGTACAACACGAAAAAGGCTTCATGATTACTCGAATCCGAAGTGATCATAGTAACGAATTCGTAAATACATATTTCAAAATATTTTATGATGATAGTGGATATTACCACGAGTTTTCTTGTCCTAGAACTCCTCAACAAAATGGTTTTGTGGAGCTGAAGAATCATACTCTAAGCGAAATGGCTAGATCATGCTAAATCAGCATAATCTTTCTAAATATTTTTGGGCAGAAGCTGTTAGTACAGTCTGTCACATTTTGAATAGGGTGTTAATTCGACCTATCTTGAATAAAACCCCTTATGAATTATGGTTTGGAAGGATTCCAAACATTTCCTATTTCAAGGTTTTGGTTGTCGTTGTTTTATCCTGAACACCAAGAAAAATTTGGTTAAGTTCGACTCTAAATCAGACGAAAGGATTATTTTTGTGTATTCTGCCAAGAGTAAGGGATATAAAGAATTTTTAATAAAAGATCTATGATTGTTGAAGAATCGATTAAAGTTACTTTTGATGAGCTTAATAGTCAGAGATCTAACGACAGAGATGATGAGGATGTAAAAAACAAATCCAAAATACCTGAAGATACTGCTACCAACGAGGGCTATCTGGAAAGTTTACCAAATATGTTAAAACTCATGCTAGACCATCCAGAGACACTCGTAATAGGTGATGTATCTAAAGGAGTAAGTACACGTTCTTTTACTAGAGATATAGCAACATATATAGCATTTATTTCTCAAATAGAACCTAAGACAGTAGCAGATGCTTTTAATGATGAGTTTTTGATTGATGCCATGTAAGAGGAACTTAATCAATTTGAGAAAAATAAGTTTGAGAACTCGTTCCTAAATCTATTGGGCAATCGATAATTGGTACCAAATGGGTATTCTGAAATAAACTGAGTAAGGATGGACAAGTTCTACGCAACAAAGCACATCTAGTGGCACAAGGTTATAATCAAGAAGAATGAATTGATTATGATGAGACATATGCTCATGTTGCTAGATTAGAAGCCATTCGCAAATTTTGTGCATTTGCATATTTTTACAATTTTGAACTTTTTCAAATAGACGTAACAAGTGCATTTTTGAATGAATTTTTGAAGGAAGAAGTTTTTGTGAAACAATCCCTGGCTTTGAAGATTTTCAAAAACCTGATTACATTTGAAGCTTAGAAAAGCTCTTTATGGCCTCAAAAAAGTACTGCGTGCTTGGTATGAACTTCTAAGTGCTTTCCTACTTGAAAATAGTTTTTCAAAAGGAAGGTTTCATACAACTTTATTTATCAAATCTTCATATGATAATATCTTACTCGTGCAAATTTATGTATATGACATTATTTTTGGTTCTACTAACGAAAAACTATGTCAAGATTTTGCTAAGTGTATATAGAGTGAGTTTGAGATGAGTATGATGGGAGAGCTCAACTACTTTCTAGGACTTCAGATCAAACAACACTCGCAGTGAACGTTCATCAATCAAGCCATATACACGAAGGATTTACTGAAGAAGTATGACTACGATAACGTAAAACCTATCTACACGTCAATGACTACATCAACTCGACTTGACATTGATGAAAGTGGCAAACCAGTCGACTAGTGTAATTATCAAGGCATGATTGGTAGTTTACTTTGCTTAACTGCTAGTCGCCCTGATATTATAGTTAGTGTTTGCATTTGTGCACGATATCAAGCTAATTCTAAGGAATCACACCTATGCGCAGTTAAGTGTTGGCCCATTGGTCATGGTCGAACCTGATTTTAATAATTGATCTAATCTTGTCTCAATATAAGGGCTACTTGGATGATCTGCTAGAACGTTATTGCTACCGTTCAAGACTTGGAGCCATATTTGTCATTGTGTCTGTATTTTCATTTATTCAATATATTTTTATACTTTATTGAGTCTAGGAATTACAATGTACACCGAGTCGTACTGACAAATAGGCTACCCAAAAATATTTTCAAAAATACCTATTTGTTTTGAAAACTAGTCCAACACCAAAAATCTAATTCCTAACTGCTTGAACATTCGAAAGCCCAAAGCCCACTCAGTTTCAAAACCCAAATTCACCCTTTTTGCACCAACAGAACTCTGGATGAATTCGCCCCAAATTCAACCCGAGTTTAGTTAGTGTACGTTGCTTTCTGAACTAAGTCTTCATGCAGTTACGAATGCAACGGCTATCTACCGATATTATCTCAAAGAATTCTGTCCGAATTTTGTCCGAATTCTTCCTTTAAAAATATTATAAATAGAGAAGAATTTCTACCATTTCAATACACCAATTCACATTCTCATCTCTTCTCTCTAAACTTACTACGTTCTCCCAAAGCCTTCTAAAGCTTTCATTTTTAAATCTCAAGCTAGTTATAATCCTCTAGTCGATTTGCCAGTGTAGTTCGGTCTACAAGTTTCAGAGTGATTGTAATCAAGAGGCTTGACAAGAAGTAAGAAAATTCACAATTGAAGTTGGTCGAGTACTTCGGATCAAAACTCGCGTTTGTTGAAGTTGCAAGGACTTCGTATGAAAACTTGTAGTTTTCTATAGTTAATTTCAACAGGGAGCTAGAGTTCTCTCGACTGGATTAGTCCTCATTAGAGGGAGACCAAGTATACATCACCGTATTTGTGTTTGCTCTCTGCTCTTTACTTTTACATTTTCATATATGTAATATCTCTTTGTGATATGGCTATTAACATTTTTAATAGCTAATATTTTGATGCCTGCTCTATTCACCCCCCTAAAGTATATCGCTTTACATTTCGTTCCTACAATTGGTCTCAGAACGGATTATACTGGTAAAGAGAGGTAACATTGTTATTATTTTCTCAATATATAACTTTTGTTATATAAGAACACTATATCACATATGGCAAATATAAAATTCACAAGTGATGACTATGCCACAAACAGACCCCTACTGTTTGATGGTACCAACCACAAATACTGGAAAACGCGCATGAGTTTCTTCTTGAAATTTCTAGATTTTGACCTATGGTCCATTGTAGTTGATGGCTATAAAAAGCCTCTCCGTGTTCTTATTGACGAAGAATTGGTTGAAAAAGCACATGACAAGTATACTGACTCTGAAAAGAAAGAGACAGTCTCGATTGTTTGTTGATTTAGTTCATCAAAAGTGACATTCATTGACTCTTTGATGATCATAGTCCTTTTGTTAAAAATTCGGTACCCTTTGCTTTTGGCCGCATAACCTAAAAATATACCTTCATCGGCCTTTTCGTCAAACATTCCCAAATTATCTTTAGTACTAAGAATAAAGCATTTACAACCAAAGATTTTGAAAAGGAAACTGAGGGTATTCTATCAAACCATAACTCATAGGGTGTCTTCTTCGATTTAGGTCGAATTAGAACCTTATTGAGAACATAACAAGTTGTATTGACAGCTTCATCCCAGTATTTTGGTAGACTAAACTGGTTTAGCATAACTCTAGCCATTTCAGATATAGTCATGTTCTTACGTTCCATAACTCTATTTTGTTGTGGAGTCCTAGGGCAGGAGAACTCATAAAAATAACCGTACGTGTCATAAAATTGTCCAAACTCTACATTCTTAAATTCGTTGCCATGATCACTTCGAATACGAGTGCTCATGAATCCTTTCTCATTTTGAACTTTCTTACAAAAGAAAACGAATTCAGATATTGTACGTTTTTTATGCGAGAAAATATACCCATGTGTATCTAGAGAAATCCATATGCAGTAATTATAAAGGTCTAGTGGTACTTACAGCTTTCTTGGACTTAAATGTGGATCGAATAGCTTTATTCTTTTTACATTCACTACATATCGTATCCTTCTTGAAGGTGATGTCTGGTAAGCTTCGTACCAATTTATTTAGGATCGTTGAGCACCTCTAGAGAGGGGATGAATAAAGTGTGTGCATGTGCAGCAAAAAATAATCACCACTTAAAAAATTAATAGATTATAAATTATGGCAGAAATAAGAGACAATAAATTAAATTACAGTAAAAGATAGAAGATCAAACTTAGTGAACACCGCGATATATACTGGTTTTCCTCTGAGAGGACTAATCCAGTCGCGAGTACTCTTGTCCGCTATTAATCTACTATTTGTAAGATAAATAAGAGCTTGTCGTCTCTTTACAATATCATGCTTGGCGACACGTGCACGATCGACTTCACAACATCGTGCTTGGTGACGAGCGCACGACCGACTCCAACAAACTTGAGTATGAAAATTGAGAAGTTTTCTGACTTGTAACCTCTTTACAACTCTGTAAAGCAAAGACTCTAAAACGAACAGTATGTTACTGGCTTTAACTAAGAGTGGTATAGGTGGAATATGAAAGCTTTAGATCGTTGAAAATGCTTAAGAAGAGGTAGAGAGAAGAGTAAATGACTGATTAGAAATGTGAAAAATCATTTTATATTTATAGCATTTTTCCTAATCGAACTCGGACAGAGTTCAGGCTGAGTTCGGATGCAAAAATCCCGCAAACGAATGTTGCATGCAGATTTGGAGGGAAATGAATTTCAAATCTAACCTGACCGAACTCGGTCATAACTCGGACCAAACTCAGTCTGAGTTCTGCCAGAGTTCTGGTAGATCAGAACTCAATTTGAATGGGCCAAAGTGCATATGTTTTTTGGGTTGTTTGGATATATAGTGCTTTTGAGATTAGTAGGTAGGCTTTTTGGATAGGTGGACTAGAAATAACCTAAGCCAGTAATATTCTGATCGATCTAACATTTTATAATTCCTAGACTCAAATAAAAGTAAAATACAGAAGAAATATAAAATGACTCGATCGGGATTCTAATATAATTGCTTTTGTATGATGACTCGATTATTCTGTGTAGATGCAGGATGTTGACGTAGTACGTTCTTTGTATCGATTTTAGTAACCTGTAACATTACTAGCAGTTCGTATATTTTATGTATCGACTTAAGTTATCGTTTGATTATCAAAATTAGGTGTGACCATTTAGGCAATGGGCCAACAATTTTTTATGGATAGTCTTGAAATTGTGTCCATGTTTGCATGACCGAGTATCATATGCCATAGTTGACTCTCTTCATTCTTGGCGATTAAGCATCTACCTGCTTTGTTAGCATTTATTAACAAGTAGAAAACATATATATTATCTTCTCTAATACCTTTAAAGATAGTAATACCAGTTGAGCTATCAACTATAGTACATTTGTCTTTGGCAAAGTTAATACCATAACCATGGCCAGCTAAATGGCTTATGCTGAGTAGGTTATGTTTTAACTTGGTTACTAGACAGACATATTTAATCACAGAATAGGGAGCCTTACCAATATTGTCGATACCTACTATATTTCCTTTATGATTATTACCGAAGGAGACGTATCCTTCTTTCTTCATTGACAGTGTTGCGAATAAAGAAGCGTCACCGGTCATGTGCCGTGAGCAACCGCTGTCGAGGATCCATTTGCTTCTAGCATGCGTAGGGTGTTCCACATACAAAAGAATTTGCAGAAGAAACTTTTGATACCCATTTCTCGTAGGGTCCTGAAATATTAGTCTTTGGTATCCATGCATATATCTTCAAATCAACTAGTTTTCTTACTCTACATGCAGGAGAGATATGACCAATGGTGCCACAATAATAACATCTAGCATGTTGAGTGACAGATGTAGTATGTTGTGCATGATTGGTAGGTCTTGGTTTTCTAGTTGGATATTTTTACGAAAATACATGCCAATTACTCTTCTTGGACAAAGGTTTGATTTGGTTTGATCTGACAGTATTGGGTTTGACAGTATTTCGGTGTTTCGGTAAATGACACATGTTAGGATAGGAAACAGCAACCTCGGGCTGTTTTCCTAACCTAATTTTCAACTTTTTGGAAGTGTCATAAAGTGTATTATAGTCAGCAGTGAGTGCATTATTTCTGACTAGTGCTTGTGGATGACTCTTCTTCTCTTTAAGTAAGTATTTTTCTAGTTTGGTAATGGTCTTGTCTTTCTCTTCGGATAGCCTTGTGGTCTCATGTAACTGCAAATTGATAGTAGAAAGCCCACCTATCTCACTAGAATTATCATTACTTCTAACCTCAGCTAGTAGGTCGGTAAGTCTTCCTATTTTACCTTTGTACTCTTTGAGTACCTTCTTAGAGTTTTGGTATTTGCTATGCAGTTTTCTGTAGTCAAGGTCATTAAAGGCTTCACCTAATTGTTCAAAGGTAAAATCATCATATGTGTAAACCCCCTAAATCTTACTACGATTTTTTTTAAAATAAATTTTGTATTGATTTTGCTTTTCGTATTTGTACGTCGCGTGCGAATATGCATTTTTCGTATTCGTTCGTCGAGTGCAAATATGTGCGAGTTACATATTTTTATAAAATATTTTATTTATATAGAAGCAGTATTGGTTCAAAATAATATGTGATAAATAAGTTATTTTATCTATATAAAGATATAAAATGCGTCGTGTCAGAATTTCCAAAATGTCATTTTAATTATTATAAAAGGCTATTTTATTTTATTTTATTGGTAATTTAGAAAAGTATGTCTTACGTAAATTTTTTTTTGCAGGCGAGTACATGAACTTAAATTTACATATATTTCTAATTTTTGAAATTAAGTATTATTATATTTTTATTATTTATAAAGAGATAGTTTGGAATTTATTGATTTAAATGTTTAAATTGTCATGATAAATTTAAATTGAGATTTAATTTTATAAAGATAATGTTTTAACTTGTTTCAAATCTAGATTGGGATTTTATTGAGTTACTTTTAAATTGATTTAAATTTAAAAATGATTATCTATTCGGGTTTAAATAAGTCCTAATCCTTATCTACCAAGGATTCCTCAACCCTATATACAGGGGAGCTTTTCCATTAATTTCTCCACAATTGTCTCCACAAATATTTCCACTAAATTGTTGTGCATCGTGTCCAAGCCTCCTTCCCATCCACTATACTTTTCTTTTACATATACAATTTTGCTATGTCCGACAAACCCGGACCACGATCCCGTACGTGCCACACAGGACAACCCATCCGTGTCGGACACATCCCAATACGATACCCAAAAACTCTAAGCTATGCCCCCTACTCTGCCGTGTCGGACAGCCCCTATCCTCTGCCACACCCTAGCCATGTTTTGTCGGCCACCACCACCGGCGAGGCCTCCACCAGAACCTCCTTTCATCTCCATCACCATCACCTTCACCACTACGTCCACCCCGAACCACTACCAATTCCTTCTATAGGAAAAGTCACATCTACCGCTCACCCATAACTTTGCTCCATCGGACCACCAAACATAACCACCACCGCCACTACCAAACACAAATCCACACCAAGACAGATAACTCAAAACCCTCACCTCGACCGCCCCTGTCCCGATCCGCCATGGCCGCACTCTCGTATCCGCACGGACAGCCACCACATGCGTGCACCCCTCCGTGCTTGCTGGCAACCGTGCACGAGAATCTCAATCCACTGCATGACTATCACCTCTGCGTCGCGACCCAGATCCCCTCTGTCGACGTCCTCCGTAGCTGAGCGCCTGACGCTCCTCGTCATGAGCCGCCGGCCAGTGACCCCCGCCGCTGTGCACGAGCGAGCCCGTGCCCGCCGCCGCGTGCTCATGCACCACAGCCGTCGGAACCCCAAAACTGCAGCCGTTCGCCACGCCGAGCGACCCCGCCTGGCCTTCTTCTCCGATCCACTTCCTCTGGTAACCCCTTCCTCCTCACCTTTCTCCACACTCTTCCTCTCTAATTATTCACTCTCTCTCTCTCTCTCACGAATAAAGGATGAGCACAGCACACCACTACGTAAAGGACTTTCATTGACTTCTAGTTTTTATTTTATTATTGCTTTCTTGTATTATTATTATTATTATTATTATTATTATTATTATTATTATTATCACTATTGAAAAAAGAACAAATTTATAGTATTTATCACTAGTAATTACAAGTATTGTGTGAGTTATATTTTCATTACTATTTTTTAAAAACTATGTAGTAATACTAAGTTTTGGGGGCTTAACCATATGCAATTTCAAAACTACATTTTCAAAGCCTAAATATATTTATTATTTTATTTTATCTATTATCAATAAAAAGTTTGGCCTAAAGGGATAAATATATATATATATATATATATATATATATATATATATATATATATATATATATATATATATATATATATATATATATGAATATATACTTTACAAAATTTAGATTTTGCCGGAAATGATACTTCTAGATTTCCAAAGCTTTATCTAAAGGTATCTTGACTAAATAGAAATATAGTTTAAATATTTTAAACTAGGTTTTCAAATAGTTATTTAAAATATCTTGACTAATAAAAAGCTAGAGTCATATCATAAAGTAAGATATAAGAAATTTTTGAATATATAGTTACCTAAAAATATTTTTGGGAGAAATGAATATAGTTTGCATAAAAAGTTTTCTAAATTATTATATGTATCAATCTACACAAATTCTCCAAGATTATCACCATTGTTTACGACTGATCATGCGTTCTATTTCTTGTGAATTTTGGACCCCTTCACCTCAACCCCGGCTATTGGACAAACTGAGACTTTTTCGGAACAATCGTACCACATCAGGCGATACACCAGGAAAGATACCTTGCCATCTTTACTGCTTACATTTAGTTGCATTTTAATATTCAGTTGTTATATATTACTGCACTTTTATTTCCAGTTAATTATTTTCTTCTTGCATGTGGACTTAGAGTTAAGGGACTACCGTCAATTTAGTGTGCCTCATTAACTTGTCACGATTGTGCACGAGTTGTGTGTGAGTTGTGAGTAACATATAGAGGTCACTTGCGTATTGCTGATTCCCCATACGCATGCGTTGGAAATAACTGTCAATAGATGCATGTTAGAAGACTTGACAGTTATTAGGTATAAAACAGTGTTTTGGAAGCGACATGTATTGGTGCGCCGTGGTTACGACGCATGTATAGTATCATTAGGGGGAGAGGATAGCTATTAGCGTAGGGGCTACATTTACTTTTACATACATTTTGGGTCGATAGCGACTCGGATGAGCGCTACTTACTGCCCCCGGGGCCGATAGCGACTCAGATGAGTGCTACTTACTGCCTATGGCCGATAGTGACTGGGATGAGCGCTACTTACTGCCACTCTTTATTTACTCTGCTGATCCTACAGCCCCTGTGTAGAACATTATCCTTAAAGAACATATCACTTAGATGGTTAAGGACCCAGTTGTGTTGTAGTTTTATAGTACTTACATTTGTAGTTATAATGGCATGTTCTTCTTGTATCTTGTTACGTCCCTCTAAGGACCTGGTGATTTATCCAGGTGTGTTTGTGATTTTCACAGGTGCTCTAGCCAAGGACATAGTTTACAATCTACCTTCGCGATGGTAGCTTTTGGATCGTCTTTCGCTTCGTTTGACTCTTCCATCGTTGCTATGTATTTCTCTCTTTTTGTTAGTAGTGGATTTGTCTCCGCCTAACGTTTTGTACCAATGGCATTTATAAGTTGATTTTATGTTATATTGGTTTGTGGATGAGATTAGTTTCATGGCTTTCTATATTTCACAGCTTATGTATACATACGAGGGTCCCATATACTTCGTATATATACAGCTGGCATGTCTACGTACTTAGTCCTTGTATTTTGGGACTGGGGCGTTAGATGTTTTTGTGGTAGCCCATGCAGGTCAAGTTAGCTGTTTCGGTTATGTTATTGTGTCAAGCGGACCTGCATATAGGAATAGAGTTTAGGATCTCATCCACATACTTGATCTCCTTCTTCGGCCTTCAAGTTTCAAAATCTCGTTTGCCTTCCATGATTTGCATCCTGCTTGAACTCATTCTACCGTGAATTCTTATTTTTCATTATTAATGACAGATAAGAAGATGACTACACTATTATATGCTCATAGGTCAAACCATGGCTAGAAAGATTACATTGACGATTAATATGCATTAAGGTCTAATTGAATTATATAGACAATTATTATTATGATGATCTTAAGGATTAGCTAATTCCAAGTTGGGTAGTAGAACATTACCACCTTCGAAGGATAGTTGCAATTTTATTACAAGGAGGTATACCCAAGAGGATAAATAGATCGAGAAAACAAATTTATGATTTATGATTTTTGAAATTGGGAAATAGTTATTGTGACGCATGGTTTACGGTTAAGTTTAAGTTTGGATTGTAATATGCTAAAATTTATCTCGAGATTTATTAAAGAGTTTTAAATTATAAGTTATGATTTTGTAAATGACTAGAGAATATGGAAGTTTAGTTTGAAGGAAAAAGAAAAAGAAAAAAGAGAGATCTTGAGGTTTTAAATTGAGTCGTACGATTTACTATTTATAAGTCTATTTAATTTTGAGTTTGAAGAGATGATGGTAATATTTTGGAAGATATGAAATCGACTTTGAAGGAAAAAAATTCAAACTTCAAATTGTGTCCTATGATTTATTATTTATAAAGTTACTTAGATTTCGAGTTTAAAAAGTTTCGATTATCAAAATCTTGGTAAAAAAATGTATATTCAATTTGTAATATACAAGGGTTATTTCGAGATTGATTAGAGATTTAAATTTTGACTAAACTTGACAGCCTAAGATGATTAGAATTTTGGTGGAGTATCTTGAAAATTTTATTGAGGAACTTTTGAGGAACTTAAAATTTTAGATTAGATCATATATTGGTAGAGGACCAAAAAGAAAGCAAGGTCACCCTAATGAGATACAAGTATTCCACATTAAGTTGCCATACCACCTACGATTATGATATGGCATATACACAAGTATAGTTAGTCATCGACCAAACTGTATAACTATATCTTTATCTTGACTTACCTGACCTTCCCTCAAATCTAGATCTTTTAATCGTGACCATCTAATAGTTTGAAACTTAGAAATGATTAGAATCATTCCCTTGACCATACCCTTATCTAGGAGATTATCTTCTCTCTAGAAACTGTGTTCCTAACATACTTTACCTTGATCTACGAGATTTCCTAAATTATCTTTATTTCGTGCTTAAACTTGATCCTTTTATTTTTTGTGCAATAATTAGCGCCTCATAAAAACCCACTTTCTATTTTGATCATTTGGTGTCCTCTATCGTGACTTTGATATTTGGAACACAACACTAGACTTTTTCTTCTAACAAATTTTATATGCAAGACATAGACGAGCCCACCTTCAGATAGGCATATCATGACCCACCAAAACGCGTCCCCTTGTACTCTATTTTTTGATGCAAATTTCGAGTCAAAATGGCTAGCTATAAACCCTACCATAATACTATTGTCCCTTCTGACTTTGGTTAGAAACCAAATCATGACTCAAATCTTTCGGCCCAATATATGATTGATCCACTTAATTTCCTAAATGCTTAACTTTGTATTTCATCTTGATTGCTTAACCCTTGTCCTTTTTATTTCCATGCCTTTTCTTGATTTACGTGGACGCATAACACCTTTTACCTTTCATATAATATTAGCAACCCTTACTTTTCTCCATTCTCACTAAATTGCTCGTCCATATTTCACTATGATTCCTCCGTAGTTTATGCAACCTTATTCCTTGTATAATTCCCTCATGCAAATATAAAATTTGATCATGACATCCTATGGTTAGAAAGAGGAGAGTAGTGGAATAGTTGAATAAGATGATTGAATATGCATAAGTGAAATCTTGCGGTAAAACCTACGAGGCAGAGTATATTTTATGATCAAGGGAGAGTAGATTCTTGTTCGAAAATTTGGTTCTTTATTTTACGAGATGATAAATGGAGCGTTTGAAGAATTCAAGAAGGGTGTAATACCTAAAAATAATTCAGAATTTAACCATGTGATGATTGTAGTTATAAAGGTCATATCAAGGTGACATTGGTTTTACTCTTGACTAAATTAAGTGAAGAAATTTTTAAAGGAAGTTTTGCAAGAGGAAACTAGTTTGAAAGAAAATATGTAGGAAGAAGAGTATTAGAGATTTATTGAATTGGAAGTTTAGACTTATCAAAATCCTACGATTATGGATATAATTTCCTATCGAAGTAACTTTGATTATCTTTGACTAAATTGAGTAAAGGTTGACTAAATTATTTTGGAAAATTTTGAAAGACGAGATTTGGTTTGAGGAAAATATTTGCTAGAGATTGATTGAATCCAAAACTTTAAATTAAAGGCGTTCTATTAGGAGATATCGAAGGTATATATGGGTTGACATCTAATATTTTGTTCATAAATCTCAAATTTAGGAAAGTGTGTTTTGCAAAAAATAATAATAATAAGTTCGATGGAATATCAATCGGGAGAAGAAATAATTTTTGAAGATTAGTGATAAAAGGATACTGACGATTCAAAGAGTTAACGGAATTAAAAACCACAAGTGACTCGAAACTAACGAGCTCGTAATCGAGATTTGAGATAAGGAAGTTATTAACCATTGACAAGGTTGCAAGTTTATGGGATAATGTTAGCGTTGATTGATTTAAACCCTCATAGGTTGTCATGCATTGACCATCTTCGAGCTGTTGATTTTATTCGACTAGAACTATCTAAATTACTCATTTTCCCATCTTATGCCTTGAACTCTTCGCCCGAGGATTTAAATCATGACTTTATCGACTCAACTCATTCCATCCCCTTCGCCCTACCTACCCTAATTTCTCCTAAATTTCGAGGACGAAATTCTTCTAAGTTGGGTAGGATGTAAACCCCCTAAATCTTACAACAATTTTTTTAAAATAAATTTGGTATTGATTTTGTTTTCCGTATTTGTATGTCGCGTGCAAATATGCGTTTTTCGTATTCGCTCGTCGAGTGCGAATATGTGAGAGGTACATATTTTTATAAAACATTTTATTTATATAGAAGCAGTATTGGTTCAAAATAATATGTGATTTTATCTACATAAAGATATAAAATGCGTCGTGTCAGAATTTCCAAAATGTCATTTTAATTATTATAAAAGGCTATTTTATTTTATTTTATTGGTAATTTAGAAAAGTATGTTTTACGTAAATATTTTTTTTTTTGCGGGCGAGTACATGAACTTAAATTTACATATATTTCTAATTTTTGGAATTAAGTATTATTATATTTTTATTATTTATAAAGAGATAGTTTGGAATTTGTTGATTTAAATGTTTAAATTGTCATGATAAATTTAAATTGAAATTTAATTTTATAAAGATAAAGTTTTAACTTGTTTCAAATCTAGATTAGAATTTTATTGAGTTACTGTTAAATTGATTTAAATTTAAAAATGATTATCTATTCGGGTTTAAATAAGTCCTAATCCTTATCTACCAAGGATACCTCAACCCTATATATAGGGGAGCTTTTCCATTGATTTCTCCATAATTGTCTCCACAAATATTTTCACTAAAGTGTTGTGCATCGTGTCCGTGCCTCCTTCCCATCCACTATACTTTTCTTTTACGTATACAATTTTGCCATGTCCGACAAACCCGGACCTCGACCCTGTCCGTGCCGCACAGGACACCACCCATCCATGTCGGACACATCCCGACACGATACCCAAAAACTCTAAGCCATGCCCCATGTTCTGCCGTGTCGGACAGCCCCTATCCTCTGCCACACCCTAGCCATCTTCTGTCGGCCGCCACCACCGGCGAGGCCTCCACCAGAACCCCCTCTAATCTCCATCACCATCACCTTCACCACTACGTCCACCCCGAACCACTACCAATTCCGGCGACCCCACACTATAGGAAAAGTCACATCTACCGCTCACCCACAACTTCGCTCCATCGGACCACCAAACATAACCACCCCCGCCACTACCAAGCACAAACCCACACCAAGACAGAAAACTTAAAACCCTCACCTCGACCGCCCCTGTCCCGATCCGCCATGGCAGCACTCTCGCATCAGTGCGGACAGCCGCCACGTGCGTGCTTCCCTCCGTGCTTGTTGGCAGCCGAGCACGAGAATCATGATCCACTGCCTGACCATCACCTCTGCGTCGCGACCCAGATCCCCTCTGTCGGCGTCCTCCGTAGCCGAGCGCCCGATGCTCCTCGTCATGAGCCGTCGGCCAGCGACCGCCGCCACTGTGCGCCAGCGAGCCCGTGCTCGCCGCCGCATGCTCATGCACCACAACCGTCGGAGCCCCAAAACTGCAGTCATTCGCTGCGCCGAGCGACCCCGCCTGGCCTTCTTCTCCAATCCACTTCCTTTGGTAACCCTTCCTCCTCCTCTCTTTTCTCCACACTCTTCCTCTCTAATTATTCACTTTCTCTCTCTCTCTCTCTCTCTCTCTCTCTCTCTCTCTCACGAATAAAGGATGAGAACAACACACAACTATATAAAGGACTTTCATTGACTTCTAGTTTTTATTTTATTATTACTTTCTTGTAGATTCGATTCTGTTGATACCTTCTTATTATTATTATTATTATTATCAATATTGAAAAAAGAATAAATTAATAGTATTTATCACTAGTAATTACAAGTATTGTGTGAGTTATATTTTTATTACTATTTTTAAAAAACTATGTAGTAACTCTAAGTTTTGGGGGCTTAACCATATGCAATTTCAAAACTACATTTTCAAAGCCGAAATATATTTATTATGTTATTTTATCTATTTTTAATAAAAAGTTTGGCCTAAAGGGATAAATATATATATGAATATATACTTTACAAAATTTAGATTTTGCCGAAAATGATACTTCTAGATTTTCAAAACTTCATCTAAAGGTATCTTGACTAAATAGAAATATAGTTTAAATATTTTAAATTAGGTTTTCAAATAGTTATTTAAAATATCTTGACTAATAAAAAGCTAGAGTCATATCATAAAGTAAGATATAAGAAATTTTTGAATATATAGTTACCTAAAAATATTTTTGGGAGAAATGAATATAGTTTGCATAAATAGTTTTTTAAATTATTATATGTATCAATCTACACAAATTCTCCAAGATTATCACCATTGTTTACGACTGATCGTGCGTTCTATTTCTCGCGAATTTTGGACCCCTTCACCTCAACCCCGGCTATTGGACAAACTGAGACTTTTTCGGAACAATCGCACCACACCAGACGATACACCAGGCACGATACCTTGCCATCTTTACTGCTTACATTTAGTTGCATTTTAATATTCAGTTATAATATATTATTGCACTTTTATTTCCAGTTAATTATTTTTTTCTTGCATGTGGACCTAGAGTTAAGGGACTACCGTCAATTTAGTGTGTCTTATTAACTTGTCACGATTGTACACGAGTTGTGTGTGAGTTGTGAGTAACATATAGAGGTCACTTGCGTGTTGGCTGATCTTCCGTGCGCATACGTTGGAAATAACTGTCAATAGATGCATGTTAGAAGACTTGACAGTTATTAGGTATTAAACAGTATTGTGGAAGCGACATGTGTTGGTGCGTCGTAGTTACGACGCATGTATAATATCATTGGGGGGAGAGGACAGCTATTAGCGTAGGGGCTACATTTACTTTTACACACATTTTAGGCCGATAGCGACTCGGATGAGTGCTACTTACTGCTCCGGGGCCGATAGCGACTCAGATGAGCGTTACTTACTGCCCATGGCCGATAGTGACTCGGATGAGCGCTATTTATTGTCACTCTTTATTTACTCTGCTGATCTTACAGCCCCTGCATAGAACGTTGTCGTCAATGTGCATATCACTTAGATGGTTAAGGACCCAGTTGTGCTGTAGTTTTATAGTACTTACATTTGCAGTTATAATGGCATGTTCTTCTTGTATCTTGTTACGTCCCTCTGAGGACTTGGTGATTTCTCTAGGTGTGTTTGTGATTTTCGTAGGTGCTCTAGCCAATGACGTAGTGTAAAATCTATCTTTGCGATGCTAGCTTTTGGATCGTCTTTCGCTTCGCTCGACTCTTCCATCGTTGCTATGTATTTCTCTCTTTTTGTTGGTAGTGGATTTGTCTCCGCCCAACATTTTGTACCAATGACATTTATAAGTTGATTTTATGTTATATTAGTTTATGGATGAGATTAGTTTCGTGGCTTTCTATATTCCACAGCTTATGTATACATACGAGGGTCTCATGTACTTCGTATGTATACAGCTGACATGTTTACGTACTTAGTCCTTGTATTTTGGGAGTGGGGCGTTACAATATATATCAAACATGGGGTTAGTATTTACCTGATCATATACCATTAAGCATACATTTACAGCATCGTCTGATTGTTCATCTTCTGAGTCGCTGGCTTCACTTTCATGTCATATGCTTGTGTTAGCATATCTCCTGGAGGTAGATTTCTTCAGGTAAACCTTTTCATATTTATTTCCCTTTTTTGTTGATGATGATGCTGTCGGACATTCTTTCTTGATGTGTCCTTTCTTCTCGCAAGCGTTGCAGATTGGATCTTCTTCATTGTTGTTATTATTGTTGTTGTGCTATTTTGTTCTTCGGTTGAATCTTATGAACTTCTTGAACTTCTTTACTAGGAGAGCTTGATCTTCAGAGTCAGAGTCACTATCCTAGGAATCATCGTCGACCTATCTTCTGTGTTGAGCTTTGAGGGCGATTGACTTCTCCTTTTATGCAACTTATTCAAAGTCTTGAAGTTCTACCTCATGAGAGAGTAGCTTACCCATGAGTGTTTCAAGAGACATAGTAGTGATGTCGTTTCCTTTAATAATTGCAGTAGCCTTTGGAATCCAGCTCTTCGTGAGAGCTCGTAGTAGTATGAGAATCTTCTCATGGTTATTGTATTCCTTGCCTAGGGAAGACAAGTGGTTTACAATATCCATAATGTTTGTAAACATCTGAGTGACGGATTCGTTTGGCTTTATTTTGAACGCCTCATACTCTTGAGTAAGTCTACTGATGTTTGACTCCTTGACTTGCGTTGTGCCTTTGTGAGTTTCGACACTTCATTGGATGTTGTGCATGTAGACACCCTGTTAAATTTAGTCATATCTGAAGCATAAAACAAAGCGTTAATAGCACGTGCGTCAAGACTGGCTTGTTCATTTTCGGCTTCAGTATACTTGTCATGGGGTTTCTCAACCAATTTTCCATCAACAAGAATACGAGAGGGCTTTTTATAGCCATCAATCACAATAGACCATAAGTCAAAATTTAGAGATTTTAAGAAGAAACTCATGCGTGTTTTCCAGTATGTGTAATTTAAACCATCAAATAGTGGAGGTATGTTTGTGGCTTGGCCTTCACTTGTGAATTTCACACTTGGCATAAATGATATAGTGATCTAAGTAACAATAGTATATATAAGAATATAATAACAATGTTACCTTGCTTTACCTGTATAACCTGCTCTGATACCAATTATTGGAACGAGATGTAAAGCGCTATACTCTAGGGGGTGAATAGAGTAGGCAGCAAAAAATTAGCTATTTAAAAATTGTTGGCTACAAGATCACAGAATATATATCACAAATATGTAAATAAAAGTAGAGAGCAGAGAGCAAACGCAAACATAAGGATGTATACTAGTTTTCCTCTTGTGAGGACTAGTCCAGTCGGAAGAACTCTGTTGAAATCCACTATGGAAAAATACCGCAAGTTTTTATGCAAAGTTCTTGCAACTTTTACAACGCGAGCTTTGATCTGAAGTACTCGACTAACTTCAATTGTGAAGTATCTTTTTTCAATCAAGCCACTGATTACAATCACTCTAAAACTTCTAGACTGTACCACACTGGCAAATCGACTAGAGGATTGTAACGGCTTGAGATTTGAAAATGAAAGGCTTAGAACACTTTGGAAGAACATAGTAAGCTTAGAGAAGAGTAGTGAGAATAAATTGGTGTATTGAAATGGTAGAAATTCTTCTCTATTCATAGGTTTTCCAAAGACATAATTCGGGTAGAATTCGGGCAAAATTCTTTGAGAGAATCTCAGCAGATAGTCGTTGCATCCGTAACTGCTGGAAGACTGAGTTTAAAATCCACGTCCATTAACAAAACTCAGGGCAAATTCGGGCCAAACTCGGACCAAATTCTTTTGGTGTCCAGAGTTGATTTGTTAGGGTTTTTACAAATCATATTTTGAGCTTTTTGAAAAGTCAAGCAGTTAGGAGCTTTTATAAATAGGTTTATTTTCAAAACACAGGATATTTTGAAAATATTTTTAGGGTAGCCTATTTGCCAGTACGAATCGGTGTACATCGTATTCCTAGACTCAATAAATTGTAAAAATTATATTGATAATGGAAATACAGACTCAATGCCAAAACGACTTTATGTCAAGAATGGTAGCAGTAGCAGTTCTCAGCAGTTGTCCAAGTAGTTCTTATATCAAGACAGGATTAGATCAATTATTAAAATCAAGTTTGACTACGACCAATAGGCTAACATCGTTGTCCCAAATAAGCTACGACAGCCATCATCTGCCAGCCTCCCTACCGAAACCAAGTTGTAGCACAAACTCGGTACATGTCTCATACCCTTGAGGATGAGCTTCTTACGAAACTCTATCGTCAAATGAACATTATCGATGCCTACAACTCCAGCCGCCCCCTTTATCGCCCATCTTCACACGTCCAAACTTGTCGCCGCGGAATGACGTAAAGATCCTCCTATGCGGAGTGGCATGATATGATGCCCTCGAGTCCATGACCCAGTTGCCGTCATGACACATGTCACAAGTTTCTTCTGCATTGGTCGCTGCTATGATGATATCGTGCATTGTACTAAGATCCTCCTGATCGTCCTTGCCTTTGGCCTTCTCAGCATTGATCTTCATGTAGTTCCTTTTGATGGCCCCTTTCAGCACAGTGATAGCAACCCTCCTTGTGCTCCATAATTGTAAGATCCTGAGAACTCCTCCGTGTCCTCGTCTTTGACTTGAGTCTTTTCTTCTCGTGGGATGCCATCAGAGCGGACTCCTATGACGATTTAACTTGCGTGTCTGGACCTCCTCATTCAATAAACTACTTTTGACTACCTCCATCGTGACAACTCTATCATTTGTGGAGTTGCTCAACGATACCACCAATGTCTCTCAGCTTTCCGGTAGAGAACTCAAAAGTAGTAGGACGTGAAACTCATCATCAATCACCATCTTTATCGTAGACCGCTGATTGATGATACCCTGAACTTTGTTCAGATGTTGTGCCACTGAGGCACCCTTCGTGTACTTTGAGTTGCCGAGTTGTCGAATAAGGAACGCCTTGTTGCCAGTCGTCTTCCGTTCATACAACGAATGCAGCTTCTCTTATAATGATTTTGCCGAACTCTCTATGGACACGTGGTTAACACCAAGTCGTCCAGCCATTGGTGGATGAATCCAACAACCTTTCGATCTAGTCCTTTCCAGTATTCAGTAGCTTTGTTCGATGGCTTCGTGATGTCGTCCTCCAACGGACCATACAACTCCTTACACCAGAGTAGATCCTCCATTCTTGGCTTCCAAATCATCCAGTTCTCCCTTGTGAGGGTGATCATACGAATGTTCATCTGCTCCGTAAAAATGGTTTCCAAAACCTAAAAGCTCTGTGGACCATTGTCATGATCCGTACCTAGAATTTGGACATGAATCGTAGGCACGCCTAGCCTACGCCGCAGTGCCGGCGGTAGAACATTGTATAATCAAAATATAATGAACAACCCACGCAGTATATACACTCCACTTGGAAGGACAATAACATATATCCAAACCAATACTCAATCATAGCTCTAACAAGTATCGCACGATAGACTATAAAGAGAATGAAAAGTCATAAAATCTATAAACTAGAAAAATCTAAAACTAGAAAAATCTAAAACTATATGTCTAATCAAATGTCAAATAGCAATGTCAACTAAATTCGAAGACAAATCCAGCCTCTAAACTAAATCAAATCTAACTAAGCATTGGCAGTTGGATCAGGTAATGCAAACTCCTCATGTAATGTAAGGTCAAGCTCGGCTATATTTGCTCCCTATGGACCATAATAAGTAGGGCATCCGTCCTTATCGTAGTCACCTAAAATGTTTACCCAGTCAGGATTGAACGAGTATAATTCATTAAGTACAGTTTTAAGTTTATGATAACGACTATAAGACAAAGGTTAGCCATAAAATACACGAGGAAACATCAAGGCAAATGTAATATAAAAACATGAGGAATAGTAGACATGAAAATATATATGACAGCATATAATGAGTGAAACAGGAGAATATAACTATCTATGTGTGTTGAAGTACTCCTTTCGATATGTGATCGGTCTAGGATAATTACAACGCAAGGTCTACATAGGATTTGCATCCTCAAGGTCTATTGTACATGAAAAATATTACAAGGTCTAAGGTCTGATCACACATCTACTTAGTACTTCCTCGTCCCGACACAATATACGAGAAAGATGGCATGATATGGAAAAGAAACCATGAAGTGCTACCATGTAACAAGCGTGTCAAGAATCAAGTATCATATAACTGAACATTATAATATAGTAATTAATAATATTGGAAACAAATAAGAAATATACTCGCCTGGTGTCCTGAGCTGCTGATATGGGTCCGATGCCAAGTCCACTTCCAAGTAACGTATTTTATAATTTACAATGTTAATAGGTGATTTCAAATCAAAACCTATCTATTACCTATTATTTTCTAGATTTTAATTGTCTTACCCATAGTCAGGTTACTACCTAGGCCACCCATATATCCACACATATACTCTATTCTTATGGATGGACCCCTGGCCATCTATCCTTTGTTTATGTATACAGATTCACTTCTCCCCCCTAGTAGACCTTAAGACACTCACACCCAAACTGATATGCTTTTCTACTTAGCCCAAAGGCAAAACCTGTGATGGGTACCTAATTCTTACTATCTAGGCTGTACTAGAATTTCATGACCCATACCCGGTTTAGGAGCACGAGAGCGTGGGTACGTCCAGCCTACGCAGCAGTATCAGCGATAAAATGCTGTATAGGTTGTCTGTAATATCTAACATCTACTATTATAGAATATAAACCTGTCAACTCCATACGGAGGAAATATATGATATACGAAAAGTATATAACTCAATCACGAATTCTAAAGGAAAGATAAGCACGATAAATAGATAAAAGATAAATGAAGACAAAGTCAAAAATAGTAGCAAGAGTCACAACACAATTAAGTTTAGAATTCTAAGACAATAGTACATATCCTAAATAATATAATAGTCCAAAGTGTATCAATTTGGAAACAAATCTAGCAAAACCTCGCTAATACTAAGTCACTACTGGAGGTGCATCCTCTATGAGCACCGGCTCCACAGGAAAGTCCTGATCAGTATCATCATCTATCCCAAACCCATAGTAGGTCGTGCAACAAGCCTCTAAGTCCTCTAAAAAATAATATCTAGTCAGGATTGGAGCAAAGTACATACACTAACAGCAGTTCCATTAAATTGACAAGTGCTATAATAAACAGTTATAATAAGGTACATGATAGATATCAAAACTGGAAAGTAAGAAGTACAGGATAAACTGGTAATCATGTCATGGTATGTGAATATATAGTAAAACTAGAATAAGATGTAACACAGGTAATCTGAGTATAATATATGATATAAATGGTGCCTTGAGATATTAGAGTGTTATGTGATCGACTTGGGTCAAGATTAGGCTATTTCATTTGATCAGCTATGCACAAGTATGAGTATAAAGGATCAGGTCGGCCACAATGGAAAGCAATGCACAAGTAGTATAAGGTTAGGCTACACCTACGTATGGTGAGGATGAGCTATACACAAGTAAACAAGTGGGGGTATGATCACATAAGCTCTAATAACTCCCCAATCTCTCGAATAGTATAATAGATCCAACCATGACACGTTATGACACGGAATTCAAGAAGCAGGAGGCCAGTCCACTCCCAAATCGGTGTCTATACAAGTACAAGAATAATAGCGAGCAAGTACCAGTATACCAGGTTAAACCGGAAATAACATCTCATGATGGGATCCAACGTATACTAGTCAATGTATCCTCGTATCGGGAATCAAGTAAAATACTACAACTGAATATATATAGAAAAAATCAAAGCAATGAAAACAATCAGAGAATATACTTGCCTACGGTCCCGAGCAGTAATTGTGAATTGAGGCTCAGAGTGGAGTCACAAGGACCTATATATGAGATATATATCGTTAATTGGTGTTCTGATATGTTAAACATGGTTTTCTAGCGTGTGATATGCAATCTAGATCAATTCTAGGTCAAATTAGGTCAATTTGACTCAAGGGTTGACTTCTAGGTCAAACTGGTCAACCTTGTCAAACCCTAGTCAAATCAAGTCAACTAAGTTAGGTTAACCTATTTTCAAGTTATTACCTACCTAGATATATTATCTATGTGTGTATATATACATTACCTACATCACCTACACATGTTGTATATATACCCTATAGCCTAACATTACCCTATTTAACTATGTGTTTACCTGATTATAGGTATTATCTACCTATCTATCTATGTTATCTATATATTAGGTATTACCTTAGTAGGGTAACCATATAACCTATCCTCGATATTACCTTACCTCAAGGTAAACTCTCATTTACCTATTCTAGGTTATCTACTATAGTTCATACCTAGATATAGGTAATACCTTCACCTATCCAAATATCCTCACCCTCAACTCAGTTTACTGTTTCCAGTTTACCCCAAAATATAGTCAATGTAGGTAAATCTTGATTACCTACCACAAAGTATACTATTTCAGACTTTGCCCTATTCACACTCATACAAAACATGTGTCACATGACATACTAGGATACTCACATAGGCTAACCACTAACACACACACTAGGGACACTCTCAAGACAACCCCTCTCCTTCCTAAACTCTGGACAGCACAGGAGATGGAAATCCCTTTCTCCTCTCCATAAAACCCGGCCATACTTTAGCTAATGGCCAAGTGGCCTAATACCCCAAACCCCCATTCTTCTGTTGCCAAGATCTAGTGTAACCCTCGTTATCAAAATTTCAAAAAATTTATTTATTTTAAATATTTTACCTTAAAGAATAATTTTTGTACTTGAAATTGTATGAAGGAAATCATATATGTTTTCGAATGACAAAAATGTTTGTCAAATTATATTTTCAAAATTAGATTTTGGGTTTAGAAAAAATATTTTTGTATTATTTGATTATATTAAGTATTAATTTTGAATTATTATCGTAAACAAATATTATAGTTAAATTTGATTTAGTCTTGAATTATGGACTATTGTCTTCAATCAATAAAATATATTTCTATATTATTTGGATAAAATTTGTATTTATGGAAACCTAATTTCAAATTATTTGATAATATTCAGTATTGTTCCAATTATGACCAATATTTGAATGGATCATTCTAGTTTTAATTTAAATCAATTTTAATAGCTATTTGAAGATATTTGATATTTATAGATTGGTCAAATCTAATTTTAGTTAATTTATTTATTTTATGGAAAGGGATTTGATCAAATTATTGGATTTTCAATCCTTTCCTATCTAGGAAACCCACACTCATATTTAAGGAGATCATTTTTCCTTGATTTTCTCACACCAAAACCCTTCTATCCTAATCCTAATTTAGTAATTTCTACTCATTATATATACCTATTGAATTTATTAACATCTCCCATCCTTTTCTTTCCCAAATTTTTTCTTATTTTTGTCCAAAATAGCCCAAAATTTATCATAAATTCAGCCTCACTTTTTCAAAGGCTGTATCAACTTCGAAGGGCCATAACTCCCAACTCTGGACTCCGTTTGACCTCTAATTTTTTTTATTATAAGCGTATCGAGGTTAATTTCCTAATATCTATTTTTTTTGAATTTTGAGTCTAAATTTTTGGATAATTTTTTGAATGTCAGTTGTTCGAAAATTGACGCGGCTTACTTTTTTTGAGATTCTGGGAGATCCCGAACTCGGTTTCTCGATCCGTTTGATGTTATGAAAAGCTGACATGAAGATCTATACAGATTATTTTGAAATATATTTTCTAATTAAATATTTCCTTTTTCTTAAAATAAATTTTCTCTTAGATTAGATTGTTCCGATCATGACTAATCATTTGTTTCCCATTTCTTTGCGAATTTTGAACTTCTTTATATCATCCCTAGCTAATTTAACTATTCTGGACTCAATGAAATGGTTTATCCCATCATCTGAGATCATCTTATGTAGTTTTGACATCCGATACTATTTTTATGTCGTCTTGATCATATCGTGCCAATCAACTCCAAATCAAACCAAGGCAAGTACTTGTTGACGCTTTCATGTACATTTATTTTATATTGTTATATTTTACTTATACATGATATTCTCGTGTCTTTACTGTTTACACACACGAGAGTTGAGTGATTGACTATTGTTCATGTTTTCTCATTGTTATCATGATCGTTATCGTGACCGTGTTTACATGATTGTGAGGTATGGATATTGGAGGGGTAAAATTACTAGGCATGTGGACAAAGCCCGATTGTATTGTTGGCAACTCTCCCATTTACGGGCCTTATATCCTCATTGTTCACCCAAGCCGTCCATATGTAGGAACATTGTACTTCTCATGACACGTGCACTGTTATAGTTTAGAAGAGTTTTATTATCTTTTTCATACTTGCTACTTCCTTTATTAGTTCTTCCATTGCATGTTTTCTTGTTTATATTATTCATGTTTCTATTGATTATTGTTTCATATGTTTAGTGTTATATTGCTTTATATTGTATTTATATTGTGATAGCTAGACTTGTACTTGTTCCAATCCTAGCTGGATTTTTTTTTTAGTTGACAGATTCTTGATGACTATTCTTGATGACTTGCTATCTTGTTTTGGGTTCCTTCGGGTGGATTTAGAGGTAACTTGGAGGCCGACCATAGATTCTAGTTAGAATAGATAGTGTTTGAATTAATGTTTAGCGGGTTGTTCCCGAATACAATTTGGTTGTATTATTGGATTGTAATTTAGATAATTATTGTGAATGAGCAAGATAAATATGATTTTATTGTATTGAGATTTTTATTGAGATACAGACAGCGTACTACCGTCGATACTACGGCGTAGGCTGGACTTGACCACGTACTCGTATCCCGAAAAGTGGGAGCAGGTCGTGACAAATTTTTATGGTGGCCCATGCAGGTCTTTTTTTGCAAAATTGTGTGAACTCGTGGTAATGCTTAATTTAATAGCCCTAATGCGATCCTACGATTAGGAAATGCTCATTCATAATTGGAATTAATTTTTTGGAATGATTAGGATTAGGTGTGCAATAGGGACCCTTATTCAAATTTGACTTTTTGGGTAGTTAAAGTTGTTACATAGGTTATGTGGTTAAGATAAGGTTATATATTTAATTTTGGGGTTTACAAATTTTCATATTTGAGAAATTTTTGTATAAGCATTTAATATTATGATGGTATGAACAAAGGTGGGTAGATTTTTTGATTGGTAAATTAGTTCTTAAAGATTAATTTATTGTTGAATTTTGGAGTCGTTAAAATTTCGATGCTTGAAGTTTAAATTGTTGAATTTATTGATAAGGTTGATTTTTTTTTTTAAAGAGAATGATTTAGAAATAGTGATAAGAAGTTGAAGATATATTGAATTTTAAATATTGAGGAAATTATAGAATAGAGAATTTTTACGAAGATTGAATTTTAAATATTTTGAGAAATTTAATTTTTTGGAAGATTATGATATGAGTTTGAAGACTTGGATATTAAATTATGGAACTAAATTGAATTAGTTGAAATGGAGGACTTGTTTTTAATATTTGAAGGACTACGATTTATGGGAATGATGGAATTTTAGATACTGAAAGAATAAGTTAAGATTCTGACGGGAGGTTATGTAGGTCAGACTCCTCTAACTTTATTCCTTGAACGGAGTCTTTTCTGGTTATCTAAATTCGTTTGTTTTCCATCTATTGTCTGCTCCTCCCTAAATATGTAAATGTTCAATGATTCAAAGCCATAACCTAGTTCTCGTACATTTTATTCCTGCCTTATCCATCATTCTTTGACCAACGATTAGATCAATCTTTCTATTTTGAAAGAATTTTTACTATTTTTCATCTAATGATTTATGTTTTCTTGTTTTAATAATTTGCTTTTCATGTATATTCTAGATATTTTTGAATTCGAGGACGAATTTATTTTTAAGGTGGGTAGATTGTAACCCTCGTTTTTGGAATTTCAAAATTTTTATTTATTTTATTTATTTTATTTATTTTATTTATTTTATTTATTTTATTTATTTTAAATATTTTGCCTTAAAGAATAATTTTTGTATTTGAAATTGTACGAAGGAAATCATATATATTTTCGAATGACAAAAAAGTTTGTCAAATTATATTTTCAAAATTAGATTTTGGGTTTAGGAAAAATATTTTGTATTATTTGATTATATTAAGTATTAATTTTGAATTATTATTGTAAACAAATATTAGAGTTAAATTTGATTTAGTCTTGGATTATAGATTATCGTCTTCAATCAATAAAATCTATTTCTATATTATTTGGATAAGGGTTGTATTTACGAAAACCTATTTTTCAAATTATTTGATAATATTAGTATTGTTCCTATTATGACCAGTATTTGAATTGATCATTCTAGTTTTCATTTAAATTTATTTTTATAACTATTTGAAGATATTTGATATTTATAGATTGGTCAAATCTCATTTTAATTAATTTATTTATTTTATGGAAAGGAATTTGATCAAATTATTGGATTCTCAATCCTTTTCTATCTAGGAAACCCACACTCCTATTTAAGGAGATCATTTTTTTCTTATTTTTCTCCCACACCAAAACCCTTCTATCCTAATCCTAATTGAGTAATTTCTATTCATTATATATACATATTAAACTTATAAACATCTCACATCTTTTCATTTCCCAAAATTTCTCTTATTTTCGTCCAAAATAGCCCAAAATTTTTCATAAATTCAGCCTTCTTTTTCAAAGGTTGTATCAACTTCGAAGGGCCATAACTCATAACTCTAGACTCCGTTTGACCTCCATTTTTTGTTAGAATCGTATTAAGGTTAGTTTTCCTAATATCTAATTTGTTTTTTGGAATTTTTCGTCTGAATTTCTTGATAATTTTTTGAGTGTCAGTTGCCCGAAAATTGACGCGTCTTACTGTTTTTAAGATTTCGGGAGATCTCAAACTCGGTTTCTCGATCCGTTTCATGTTTCGGAAAGATGATACGAAGATCTATACAAATTGTTTTGAAATATATTTTCTAATTAAATATTTTCTTTTTCTTAAAATAAATTCTCTCTTAGATTAGTTTGTTCCGATCATGACTAATTGTTTGTTTCCTATTTCTTTGCGAATTTTGAACTTCTTTATATCGTCCCTAGCTAATTCGACTATTCCGGACTCAATGAAATGGTTTGTCCCATCATCTGAGATCATCTTATGTAGTTTTGACATCCGAGACAATTTTTATGCCGGCATGATCATATCGTGCCAGTCAACTCCAAATCAATCCAAGGCAAGTACTTATTGACGCTTTCATGTGCATTTACTTTATATTGTTATATTTCACTAATACATAATATTCTCGTATCTTGACTGTTTACACATACGAGAGTTGAGTGATTGACTATTGTTCATATTTTTTCATTATTATCATGATCATTATCGTGACCGTGTTTACATGATTGTGAGGTATGGATGTTGGAGGGGTACAATTACTAGGCACATGGACAAAGCCCGATTGTATTGTTGGCAACTCTCCTATTTACGAAGGCAGGCATTATATCCTCATTGTTCGCCCAATCCGTCTATGTGTAGGAACATTGTGCTTCTCATGACACGTGCACTGTTATGGTTTATATGTGTTTCATTATCTTTTTCATGCTACTTCCTTTATTAGTTCTTCCATTGCATGTTTTCTTGTTCTTATTATTCATGTTTCTATTGATTATTGTTTCATATGTTTAGTGTTATATTGCTTTATATTGTATTTGTATTGTGATAGCTAGACTTGTACTTGTTCCAATCCTAACTGGATTTTTTTCTTCAGTTGACAGATTCTTGATGACTTGCTATCTTGCTTTGGGTTCCTTCGGGTGGAGTTAGAGGTAACTTGGAGGCCGACCATAGATCTAGTTAGAATAGATAGTATTTGAATTAATGTTTAGCGGGTTGTTCCCGAATATAATTTGGTTGTATTATTGGATTATAATTTAGATAATTATTGTGAATGAGCAAGATAAATATGCTTTGTTGGCTTGAGATTTTTATTGAGATATAGACTGCGTACTACCGCCGATACTGCGACGTAGGCTGGACTCGGCCACGTACTTGTATCCCAAAAAATGGAAGCGGGTCGTGACATCTAGACTGTCCAATATGGCATGTGCCAAGCACTTGGCCTAATGCTCGTGCTCACACACTCACTAACTCAAATGAACACAGTGAAATAGGGCTTAACCCCTCACTTGTGCTCTGTATACTGAAGGGACTATGGCCCAGCTTCACATCAGTGCAACTGATGTTGCATCTCTTCCCTTTATCTCTTAACACAGGGGACAACTCCCCAACAGTCCAGCAGTCGAGCAACAGTGCCAGCCCACTGCTGCCAAGGGCCAAGGCCAAACATGACCTGGGTATTGCCCAATGGCCAAATGGCCTGCTGCAAAGTTAGGCAAAGCCTCCTGCCTATAGCACATGGCCATTGTCCTAAGTCACTGGCCATTAGTGGCTCTTTTCGAGCACAAAATAGTGGCCTAATGGCCACTGCTCTGCTACACAGGCCAATGGCATGCTATCACTCCCCCTTTCACCTGCACAAGGCACAAGGCCTTGCTCGAGCCTCTGCTCAGGAAGAAACAGCTCCCTTCCCTCTCTTCCTGTCACCACTAACCAAACACACATACACAGGTTTGCATCTTCCCTATAGAGGAAACTAAATGCATATTTGCATACCCAACTAACAAATTGGTGTCTTAGTTTCCTGTATGAAGGTCATGCACTCACTCTCATAAACACTAAACACTAATACACTGATTCCTCCCTGACTACATAGGCCCCTGGCTAATGTAGCTCAAACTGGGAGATTTTTTTTCACTCACTCTCCCTAATAAACACTCACCAAGATACTCAAATCGGTCCTGACACTACCACTGACACTAACACTATTTTACTCTAACCCTCTCATATTTACTGAATTGAGATAGGGCACTCTCTAATTTCATTGGCCCATGGCCATGGTCAAGGCACTGGCCTAATGGCCAAGCACTGGTCGAACAGTGAGATTCCTGACATAGGGGACAACTTCCCTCACTCGATTCACTATCTAAATAGTGCACAAATATCGCTCCACTCATGTCCCACATACAATATCACACAGGGACTGATACAAGCCAATAACAACTGACACATAGGTTCAGTCTCTAAATCCCTCAACTGAATACTGATACTACTCACTAACTGAACTTAACTGACTTCAGTTAACTGTCAAGACAGTCTACTGACTGAACACTCTCCAAGTCATTGACACTTAACACACACTCATACAATGACAAGGGACACTCAAAACCTATCACTGACTGAACTCAAAGATCACAGGGACTGAACAAAGCAGTTCCCCCTCCCTTAACTACAATATGCCCATAATGTAATGCATATATATAAACATGTATCATTTTTTATATATAATAAATGCCTAGATATGAATGCTAGAATCATATATTCCTATTATAATGAGCAACTAAACTAACCATGAGTACAAAACTGAAAATGAAATTAGGAATAGTCTATTTGTCATTTTGACAAACACTTGGTGTGCTCTCCTCGACATTCTCCAAGGATGACACAAAAACTCCAAATAAATTCTATCAAAATGAAAGTTAGAGCCTTTCTCTTCTTCCTATGGGTACCCCTAGTCCATGTGAGTGTTCCTAATAGTGTCATGCATGAAAATGGAGCTCAAACTATGAAAATAATAAGAGTTTTACCTATTGGGAGATGGATTCCCAATGGAACTCTCTAGGAATGCTTCTATTGTCAAGTTTGACACAATCTCTCAAGCTTTGGACTCCTCCTCACCAGCTCCTTGGCCCTTCTAGCTCCAAGACTTGTAGGATGAAGATTAGGGAAGGTTTTGAGGGATTTTAGAGGAGTTTTGATGGTGGGAAGTGTAGGAAATGGAAGGAGCTTGTTGAGAGCTCTAACTAGGATTTCTTGGAGGCTCTAATGAATGAAGAAGAAGGAGTAAACCCTCCCCATATGGCTACCATAAATGTGCCCTAAAACCCCCTATGAAATGTCCATTCTACCCCTCAAGTTGTCATGAACACTAATCTTAAATGAAGGGTTGTTTTGTTCTAAGTGTTGGGTTAATTTCTATTCCAAACCTAGACTCAATATGACTTAAATGTGGCTAGTTGTGTTCATCATAGAATGTAGGTTCAATTGTTCATGTCTAGTCTAATTGGGTCCACAAGTCCAGGGTTCAATAAATAGACTAATCCAACAATAAATAAAACATTCATAAGAAATTAATTAAATAACCATATATATAATATAAATGATGTAAAATGACAAAATTAGCCCTATCTAGAATTATGGTAGTGACAAATCTACCCTCCTAAAGAAAATTTCCTCAAAATTAGAACAAAACAGCATAAGAATACAAGCAAGAGCAAGGAGAACAATATCTCAAGGCTTAAAGAGATAAGGGTATCACTCCCGCATGTCGTCCTCCCTCTCCCAGATAGACTCACCTGGGCAGTGATGCCTCAATGTGATACGAACCAAAAAAAATAACCTAGTTCTGTAGCACCTTCTATCGACGATCCAGATTCTCCATATACTGCTCTGGATAGTTGAAAGTAGGCCTTACCTCTATCTCGGAGTGATCTAATACGTGACTAGGGTCTGCCACGTATCGTCTCAACTGTGACATATGGAACACGTTGTGAACTCCCTCGTGTGTAGACGGTAAGTCTAGTCGATAGACCACTGCACCGACCCTCTTAAGAATAGAGAAAGGTCTGATGAACCGCGGACTAAGCTTCCTGCCCCTGCCAATGTGATTTGTGTCCCGTGTCGGAGATATCCTCGGGAACACCATATCGCCAACCTAATAAAAAAACAAGACTCAACACAAAATCTTAAAGCAAACAATCACAAACAAGCACAAACAGAAAAACTAAAACTATTTCTCGAACTCTAACAGTCTCCAGTGGCTATCGACCCAATGCCACTGTCTATCCTGCGCCACTCGAAGTATATCCCTGATCAGCTTGACCTTCTCAGCTTCATCAACTACCTTCTCTGGGACAAGTAATACTCTCTCCCCGACATCGTCCCATGACTAGGGAGTATGACATCTCCGTCCGTATAGAGCCTCAAATGGCACGATCTATATACTGGCCCAATAGCTATTATCGTAAGCAAACTCTACCAGATGGAGATGGTCCTCCCAAAAATCCCTGAGATCTAACATATAAGTGAGAAGCATATCCTCGAGTGTCTGAATGGTTCTCTCCAACTGTCCGTCTATCTGGGGGTGATATACGGTACTGAACTTGAGCTGGGTGTCCAAACTAGCCTGTAAACTCCTCCAAAAGTGAGAAGTGAAGCAACTATCACGATCTGAGACTATGCTCAATAGAACTTCGTGTAATCTGACTATCTTTCGCATGTATATCGCTGCCAACTTCTCCGTAGACAAACCCACCTTGAAAGGCAAAAAGTGGGCTGATTTGGTCAATCTATCAACGATAACCCAAATTGTGTCTTTTCTCCTGGAGATCGTAGAAGTCCGGACAGAAAATACATAGTGATGTGCTTCCACTTCCACTCTGGAATAGGTAGTGTCTAAAGCAAACCACCTGGCATCTGCCTCTCGACCTTCACCTACTGGCACACCAAGCATCGGGATACAAACTGAGCCACCTTCCGCTTTATGCCATACCACCGTATGTGCTCCCTCAGGTCTTCTTCTGAAGCTCTCCACTAGGCACACACAATCTAGGGTCATGCCTCAGCAACCCATCTTTGGCAATAGAGAAATCATTTAGCAACCCTACATGCAACTGCTTTATGATGCTCCTCAGGGCCACATCATCATACTGTGCTGATCTGACTCTGTCCATCAACTCAGACTGAATCTATAAGCCCCATGTCTGAATCTCCATCCCCGGAATGATCACCTTGATACGCAAGCTATCTAGATTTGCCAATAGATAATGATCTGTCATCAAATCTATAGCTACCGGATACCTGCTCAAGGCATCGACAACTGCATTGGCCTTCCCTGGATGGTACTATAATGATATATCGAAGTCCTTCATCAGATCAAGCCACCGTTTCTGTCATATGTTCAACTCATTCTGAGTGAATACGTACTTCAAGCTCTTGTGATCTGTAAAGATCTTAACTCGCTCTCCGTACAGGTAGTGCTTCTACAGCTAGCTTTAGAACAAAAATAATAGTTGTCAACTCCAGATCATGGGTAGGGTAGTTCTTCTAACGAGGATGCAATTACTGGATGCATAGGCAATCACCTTCCCGTGCTGCTGAAGAACACAACCCAAGCCCTTCCCAGATGCGTCACTATAGATAGTGAAACCACATATCTCCGATGGCAACGTCAAGATAGGAGTTGTGGTCAACCTCTTCTTCAACTCATCGAAGGCGGGCTGACACTCCTCAGTCCATACGAACTCTACGTCCTTTCTAGTGAGCCTAGTCAACGGGTCTGCAATCCGGGAGAAGTCCTGAATGAACTTCTGGTAGCAGCCTGCCAGACCCAAAAAGCTACGAATCTCGGCAACTGAGCTCGATGTGGGCCAAGACTCAACTACTGAAATCTTTTTTGGGTCTACAGAGATTCCTTTTTCGATCACAATATGACCCAAAAACTCCACCTGCTCTAGGAAGAACTCATACTTCGACAGTTGCTCCTACCTGAGAGTCTCTAGCACAATCCATAGATTCACCTCGTGCACCTCTGCCGTCTTCGAGTAGACCAAGATGTCATCAATGAAGACCACGATGAACTTGTGAAGGTACTGATGGAATACCTTGTTAATCAAGTTTGTAAACACTACAGGGGGGATGGTCAACCCAAATAGCATAACAGTGAACTCGTAATGGCCGTACCGAGTCTAAAAAGTCGTCTTCGGAATGTCCTCCTTCTTCATCTTCAACTGATGGTACCCCGACCTCAAGTCTATCTTCAAAATACCTTTGTACCGCTCAACAGATCGAACAAGTCATCAATCCTCGACAACGGGTATTTGTTCTTGATAGTAAGGTTGTTGAGCGCTCTGTAGTCGATACACATACGTATTGTCCTATCCTTTTTTGGTACAAACAGAACATGAGTGTCCCAAGGTGAAGAACTGGATCTGATGAAACCTTTGTCCTGCAGCTCGTCGATTTGCTTCTTCAGCTCTACCAACTCGCTGTTGTTGATCATATAGACGTGCTGCGACATAGGCTTAGTGTCCGGTACCAAGTCTATAGAGAACTCAACATCTCTGTCCAACAGCATCCCCGATAACTCATCAGAGAAAATATCCAAGAACTCTGCTATCAATGGAGATGACAACTCCTGCCCCTCTAACATAGATCCACAGAAGCCATCTCCCTGCTCTGCTGCCCCTCTGATGAACTCGAACTCCGTCTCTCCCAGTTGACTAAACAGAACTCTGTCTCCTCTACAGTCCATGCTAGGATGGTGCCTGCTCAACCAATCCATTCTGAGTACAACATCGTAGCTCGAAAGTGGCATTACGAGCAAGAACGCACTTAGAATCGGCCTCCCAATGTAACTCTCTGTCCCTTACAAATATCATTGACTAGGATAGTGCCTCTCCCGGTCATGATCTTGCAAGTCATACCTAGTGGTTCAGCAATAATGTTATGTCTAAGAGCAAATGAGACAGATATAAAGCTATGTGTAGCACCAGAGTCAAAAAAAGCTAATACAGGAAAGAAGTCGAGAAGAACAAAACTTGTCACCATATCTGACAGTATCTGTCTATCTTCCTTGTTCATTGTTAAATTTGATTCTGGGTATTCATTATTGACTTGATCTTCTACCAAGATAACATTATGGGCTAGGTTGCCTCAATCATGGATTTAGAGTCTTCTACAGCCATATTAGCTAGTTTGGCGATGAAATAGAGTCTGATTTTGGATGTATTTCTCGGGTGTAGGAATTTAAAGTTTTCGCAGCCAAGCTAGCGGCAATGTAAAAATTTTAAACACCATGATTCTATAGGTATGTATATTAGTTGTGGACTCTATGGATTATCGTAGCCATACTTACTGGTGTGACAAGGATTCTGGTAACATGGTTCTGGATAGACGGATATGATTATCAGATTGCAGAATAGATACCATATAGATCGTGCCCTAGTATAATTGAGTGGAATATCAGTGTGGATATTACTTGAGTGTCATGGATTAGATAGAGGGAGCTAGGCCACCTGTAGCGCAGCATCGTGCCCTACACCATCAGAGGGATATACCCCAGATGGGCAGGGCTTTTGTGCTGACAGTCGAGTAGACCGACGCTACGGGTGACGGGTTAGCAGGTTTGTCTTTCATGTTCTTCTTTCCATCTTGTTGTGTGATTCTATTAGTTCCTGTCAGGATGTTTTGTGCTGTGATAGATAGTATAGTGACCCTGATCAAGACCGTGATATCACGACCAGTAGGACCACAATTTGCATGTTTTAGATATAGTTTTCTTGACCTTGATTGTTGGAGGTTTAACCAAGAAGGAGTACGACCATCTTAATTTCGAGGATAAAATTTTTCTAGGGGGTAGACTTGTAACACCCAGTTTCTAAAATAAGGGTATTTTTGAAATTTTGTATTTATAATCATTTTTATTGCTATTTAAATCATGATATGGTTTTTGGTAATTTTTAATCAATTTAAAACTGTTTTAAGTCATGGCTTATGATTTTGATGCTTTGCCAGTGTAACCTGAGAGACCGCCAGACCTAGAGCCTGACCATGTCATTAGGATGATTTATTTTTACTTTTGAGCATGAGGGTATTTTGGTCATTTGGCCTCTTTAAATTATTTTATGATTTATTGTATTGGTGATTGTTAATTTTGACTTTTACTAGCTGTGACTTAAGAGACCGTTCTAGACTTTGACCTTGACTTTGGTGACTAAGTTAACACGGTATGGACCCTAATCTAACTTAATTTGGTCTTGGTTGACTTAAGTTGGCTAAGTTTCATGAAGCGAATAGGAGGATTTTTGCATTGGACCAAAGGCTAAGGACTTGAGCTAGTTAGCTAGTGCAACTAGGCCCATGGCCCATGACTTGAACCATAACCCTAATTCCTTCCTAAGTGACCAGCCACATATGGATCCCCACCCTATATAAACACTCGTTCACTTGTTCTTGCCTCTTTTGTGCTCAACCAACATTTAGAAAGGAGAGGTAAATCCCCATCTTCCCTAATTCCTATTAAATCCATTTTAATTCCTTTTTCATCCAAATCTTTTGCAATAGTTTCTAATCACCCTCTATTTGATGTTCATGGAGAGTGATTTCAGTTTTTGAGCAATTTAGAGGATTTGGTTAGCAACGGAAACCGTTTGATTTGGAGCTTTTTCTTGATCTTTGCACCTATAGGTAAAACCCCTTAAATTGCATTATTATTTTGATTTCCTTGCATATTAGACTAGATCTAGGTGTTCCCTAGCTGTCCCTAAAATTTGGGTGGATTTTGTGTCCGTTTGGTATCCGTATCGGACACGTGTCATAGTGTATGTATAGGTGTTTGATAGAATGCCT
>JANAVB010013400.1:14548073-14736429 GCA_029216955.1 Iris pallida
TATAAACTATCTCGAAATTTGATTCTGACAGTATCTGTCTATCTTCCTTGTTCATCGTTGAATTTGATTCTTGGTATTCATTATTGACTTGATCTTCTACCAAGATAACATTATGGGCTAGGTTGCCTCAATCATGGATCTAGAGTCTTCTACAGCCATATTAGCTGGTTTGGCGATGAGATAGAGTCTGATTATGGATGTATTTCTCAGGTGTGGGAATTTAAAATTTTTGCAGCCAAGCTAGCGGCAATACAAAAATTTTAAATACCATGATTCTAGAGATATGTACATTAGTTGGGACTCTATGGATTATCGCAGCCATACTTACTGGTGTGACGAGAATTCTGGTAACATGGTTCTGGATAGACGGGTATGATTATCAGATTGCAGAATAGATACCATATAAATGGTGCCCTAGTATAATTGAGTGGAATATCAGTGTGGATATTACTTGAGTGTCATGGATTATATAGAGGGAGCTAGGCCACCTGTAGCACAGCACCGTGCCCCGTACCATCAGAGGAATATACCCCAGAGGGGCAGGGATTTTGCGCTGACAGTCGAGTAGACCGACGCTACGGGTGACGGGTTAGCAGGTCTGTCTTTCCTGTTCTTCTTTCCATCTTGTTGTGTGATTCCATTAATACCTGTCAGGATATTTTATGTTGTGATAGATAGTATAGTGACCCTGATCAAGACCGTGATATCACGACCAGTAGGACCACAATTTGCATGTTTTAGATATTATTTTCTTGACCTTGATTGTTGGGGGTTTAACCTAAAAGGAGTACGACCATCTTAATTTCGAGGATAAAATTTTTCTAAGGAGGGTAGACTTGTAACACCCAGTTTCTGAAATGAGGGTATTTTTGTAATTTTGTATTTATAATCATTTTTATTGCTATTTAAATCATAATATGATTTTTGGTAATTTTTAATCAATTTAAACTGTTTTAAGTCATGGCTTGTGATTTTGATGCTTTGCCAGTGTAACCTGAGAGACTGCCTGACCTTAAGCCTGACCATGTCATTAGGATGATTTATTTTTACTTTTGAGCATGAGGGTATTTTGGTCATTTGGCCTCTTTAAATTATTTTATGATTTATTGTATTGGTGATTGTTAATTTTGACTTTTGCTAGCTGTGACTTAAGAGACTGTCTTAGATTTTGACCTTGACTTTGGTGACTCAGTTAACATGGTATGGACCCTAATCTAACTTAAGTTGGTCTTGGTTGACTTAAGTTGGCTAAGTTTCATGAAGAGAATATGAGGATTTTTGCAATGGACCAAAGGCTAAGGACTTGAGCTAGTTAGCTAGTACAACTAGGCCCATGGCCCATGACTTGAACCCTAACCCTAATTCCTTCCTAAGTGACCAGCCACATAGGGATCCCCACCCTATATAAACACTCATTCACTTGTTCTTGCCTCTTTTGTGCTCAACCAACATTTAGAAAGGAAAGGTAAATCTCCATCTTTCCTAATTCCTATTAAATCTATTTTAATTCTTTTTTTCATCCAAATCTTTTGCAATAGTTTCTAATCACCCTCTATTTGATGTTCATGGAGAGTAATTTCAGTTTTTGAGCAATTTGGAGGATTTGGCTAGCAACGGAAACCGTTTGATTTGGGGATTTTTCTTGAACCTTGCACCTATAGGAAAAACCCCTTAAATTGCATTATTATTCTGATTTCCTTGCATATTAGGCTAGATCTATGTGTCCCCTAGCTGTCCCTAGAATTTGGGTGGATTTTGTGTCCGTTTGGTGTCCGTATCGGACAGGTGTCATAGTGTTTGTAGAGGTGTTTGATAGAATGCCTCTTAGGATTTTATTTTCGATTTTTGTAAAACTAATTACATGAATTTGTAGATCTAAATATGTATATTAAATTTTGTGAATACTGATGTGATTTTTATGTCGATTTCGTGTCGAAAATGGGTACGGACACGCTGCACGACACGCGTGTGCACTGTCCTGCTACCCGTGTCCTATTTCTCACTGGCCACAGCATTTCGATACGCGAAACTTGGTGTGGAGGTTGGGGCAGTGACTGACAAGTCACTCCCTAAGTTTCATGACACCTCATTTCGTGTCGGATACGAAAACGAGGCCGCACTGGTTTACACCGCACTATACACGCACATTTTGGGGTTCTGACACGGGCTTCGTGTCCCTCATAGACACATCGTGGTGACGTGTCAGGGACACGAACATGTAGCCCTATGTTGGGCGAACCCTTAGGCACGAGCACGTGTCACGATTCGACTCGTGTCGTGTGCATGAGTCCGTGGCACGCGTGCACGAGGACTGGGAATTTTTGTTTCTGTTTCAATTTGGGTTTGGACACCTCGTGTCCTGATTTTTGGACTCGTTGGGGTCCCATTGGACACGTGGGACATGTCCCTATGATTTTACACGTGTTTTACTACATTTATTTCAATTTTGTTTGGTTTTCAAATGGATTTTTGGGCATTCGAACTTAAGTTCTCTGATACTGTTAATCAGTGAATTTGAACTGATGATTAAAATGTTTCTTAAATTGATTTCAAATTGATTAAATTGCTATGTTATTTCATCCATATTTATCTGAGGATTAGTCACACGATAGGTTTCATGTTAACAAGGGATTTGGGTTCAAATTGATTTTGGAATTGTTAAATTTAACTGTCAATTTGTGGACTGTTTGCGTACCACTGCATTCATCTACACACACTCTTTACATTGCCTGTAGACACAACATATTTACTGTACTTGACACTCCTTTCACTGCACATGTGTCACTTATTGTTTGCAACACTCATTCATTGACCTGCACCTCATTACCATTTCACTGTTCACACATCACTACATTTAACCTACTGCCCAGATTTCCATAAAAAAGGAATACTTCACTGCATATAGGTCCTATATCATAAAGGGTATCAAGCCTTCTCTATAATACCTTATCCTACAATTGAGATACCCAGCATGCATATTCACCTACATTAGAACATGTCTAATACACTCACTTTACTTGTTTGCTGCACATTGCATTTTAGCCACTTGGCCTTGGATTCACTACAAATGGACTACATTCACTCATTCAACCACTCCATCATACCATTGCATATTACATACATACCTGCATTTCGAATTTCCTAGCCCATTGCATTGCATAACCTATTACATATCCACTGCTCTCACCCCCATATTATATTACTACTGCTGCACTTCAACTTCATTTCATATAACCATATTTGGCCTGCACAATTGATGCATAGCCACATCCTTCACTGCCTTCATGACCTGCATATGCCCTCTCAGTTAAATTGTCCGGCATATAACCCCTTGTTATACATTACCTTACCAGTATTTCATATATGCCATTGGTAGTAACCTCCCTGTCTAGTCCATATCATACCATAGTGTCCTGACCTTACCTCCTCCTTAGCAAACCCCTTTAGATTTGAGTTCAGACCCAATTGAGTTCTGAACACTCTGATACCTATGTATATGAGCATGTAGAGTATCACTCCTTCATTTCCTGCACCATCTTTCACTGCACCTATAAATTGCCCTGCATCCTTGCATGTCCTTCACTCATACATTGCACTGCCTACAGATTTTACATGGGCACTTAGACTCCTTACTGATGTTCATCCTTCCTTGGATTAGTACATGTACTACATTCAAGGCTAACCCTGGCATCACTTGTTCAGTCCATTTGATGTATCTGTTCTAACTTTAGGAGAGTACCAGTGAGCCTTGCATCCCTGCAGTACATTGCAGTCCTACATACTTCCATCATTGCATTGCATTCATTTCATATGAAGGAGGAAATATGAGGTTATGCCTTAAGGGTTCAGTCCTTACTCATTCATTGCTTGCCCTGCATCACTAATTCGTTGCATTTTATTCACAAGCATCTTCCCAGTAGCCCTGCATATTACATTGTCCTGCATCACTTGTAACCTGTACATAGGAGAGCCAGGTCTGGATTTAAGTTCAGATAATGAACTTCAAGATCAGACTTGAATTCATTTGTTCATTGCCATTGCAACCTTTAGTTAAACTGTCTGCATATCCCTTCATTACATGGCAGTTCACTTGGTATGGAGATCTTGATCCCTTGTTCATATTGCTTTGTTCATTCCTTTGGTTGTTCCTACTGAACTTATTTCAAGTCCATAACCTGTAGGAGGACTACATATAATAGATAAGTTTTGTTCAGTCCATGATTGGACTATAGGACCAGTCATTCAATGATATATTTGTGAATATATACATATTATATATATAAGTGCAGTGTTCTAAAGATGAGAGTTGGGCAACATATTTGAAGTGGTAATGTAGGATATATATATGTGTGCGTGTATATATATATATATATATATATATATATATATATATATATATATATATATATATATATATATATATATATATATATATATATATATATATATATATATATCAGTTAGATATACTTAGTGTTATAGATACATATATTAGATATGTGAGTTCTTGGTGGGTTATTAGTAGGATTGGTATTAGATATCATGCATGCATCATAGTTAGGTAAGTAAGGTTGGGATTATGGGTTGATACCACAACAGCCTATTAGGCCAAAACCCTAGAATTAGCCAGGTTGACCAATGGTTTAAGTTTGACTTAGACCTAGTTTGACCTAGAAATCATGTCGACTGTATTGTGTCTTTCATTTTTCTTGTATTTTACATATCATGACCTATATTACTCTATTTAGGATATTGTGACTCCGGTGCAGACATCTGATATTACACTACTCTTTTCAGATTAGCAGGCGAGTACATTCTCTGATAGTTCTCTCATTTACTTGTCAATTACTGTACTTCAGTTCTAGTTAGTTGTATGTGAATCTCTGTTACAACACGTAAGATATTCTGGATTCATGTATGCGACACACATACCATATTGTCTGGCCTCTATTATTGGTATCATAATGTCTGGCTTCTATTACTGGAATCACCTACTGGAATCACCCTGGAATCACTTGTTGGTATTATCATGTTTGGCTGGACTCATCTCGATTCTCATGTCGTAATCTGGATTCACTTGTATTTGCTGGGAGGAGAAATACTTGAGTAAGACATGTAGACATACCCCAATTCTGGAATCACCCCACATGCTGGAATCAAACTGGAATGATAGCCATCTCACATCCGGCCGAGTGTGTGATGTGCCGGATTACCTATAGCCGTTTACATGTCGATCTCGGTATTTTAAAACACACTGTTAGAATATAGTCTGGACTCACCCTGGAATCTTTGATCACTGACTGGAATCATCTTATACTGGACTCATCTTGTACTGGAATCATCTGGTATCAGATTCATGTTGTCTGGTTTTACTTGGGTTTTATACTTGTTTGCATTTACTGTCTGGACTTATACCATGTTACTCTAGTTCAGCTAGATTCTATTTTACAGTCTTTATTGCCATGATTCTTCTCTTATTTTAGTTACTTTACTTTCCTTGTACTTATCTGTCTCTCTATACCATCACCTGAATATAAACTGCCATGTTCATCAATACAACTGTCTATAACTGCTTTATAGTTCTTTGTCATTTATTTGGGTTTTCTAGATGAGATTGTGCTCATTCCTGTCCTGACTGGACCTGTTAAAAATATTATAGATGCTTGTCCCGAGGACACTTGCCCTACTTACTATGGACCAGGCGATGGCTTAGCTACATGTGGCCCCGACACTCAGGAGTGATCGGGAGACTAGCTAGTTGACTTGTTTTAGTTTTCATATTTTAGAACTTGAATTATAATAAGTTGAGATATTGTTTGTTTTGAGATTATTATTTAGTAGTTGGTTTGTTGTTGTTATTTAGTCTTAGTTATAAATTTTTGTGTTATCACATCTTGCTTAGACTGTTTCATTATATCTATACTTGTCCTCCGTTCGGAGTTGAGATTTTGACAAGTACATTATATAATTGCGTGAGTTGTTGGTTAAATAGTGACCTAGAACAGCGTTCTACCGCTGACACTGCGGCTTACGTACTCGTACCCTCACAGTGGGTACGGGTCGTGACACTCTTGAATAGCCTCCTGAAAGTATCCCATGTCAGACCCGTCACTGCTAGTCGAGGGTTTGTGCGATACCATGTGAGAGCAATTTCAAACAGCTGGTTAGCCGCTGACTCCACTTGAAGGTGCTCTGAGATCTGTGCCAGATGCAAGATCCGCTCGATGTCCTCCAGCCAGTCATAGGTGTAGAGGATCCCCTCCATCCCCTTGAACTCTCTAGGAGAAATCATTTTAAAATCCAAAACTGTGCCAGGCCTCGCCTGTTGTTGCTGCTGCTGCTGGGTGGGAGTGCCCTAAGTCTGGACAGCAGCTACCTTCTCTACAGTAGTGAGAGCTAACTGATGAACACTCTCGATGCTCTGGCACAGAACATATGCCTGCCGCTGCTAGGCCTCAACCTCTGCTCACTGTGTCTCCATCATCTGCTGGAAGAGAGAGAATATCAAAATAGCATTGGTCGATAATGGAGGTAGAAGTAGAAGAGGCTCTGGCTACACGAGAACAACCCTCTGGACCGGAGGAGGAAGACCCCCAGGTGCTGCTGGCACTCCCTCCTGGATGGAAAAGACAGTAGGGGCAACCTCTAGAAATGCAGCTCCCTCAGCTGGAGAAACAGGTCGTGAAGTAGCGGACCTCTTCGAAGCTACAGCGGGTCCAGCGTGCAGAGATCTAGTCTTCGTCGTACTGAAGACAAATCAAACAAGGAAATCAATATGGCAAAAGATAAGATATAATGAAGTAAGGACAATTAATATCAAAGAGTAATTGCAAAAAGAGTTGTCCTGGAAATCAAAAGATTGAAAGTTTTTCCTAATAGGTGATTTAGTAAGTCTTAGTATAACCTAAAACCTATGTCCTAAGGGCAGGCTCTTAATAGTACTCTAAGCCGAGTACCACTAGAAAATTGTACTAATTGTGACCTAGGACCTGCATGGGCCACCACAAAAACGTGTCACGACTGTACCCGGTTTAAAGGCACGAGGGTGTGGGTACGTCCAGTCTACGCCGCAGTATCGATGGTAGAATGTTGTATAGGTTGTCTATAATGTCTAACATCTAACATTATAAAATGTAAACATGTCATCTCCGTACGGAGAAAATATATGACATGAAAAGTATATAACTCAATCAAAAATTCTAAAGGAATGATAAGCATGATAAATGTATAGAAGATAAATGAAGACAAAGTCTGAAATAGTAGTAAGAGTCACAACACAAATAAGTTTAGAAGTCTAATACAATAGTACATATCATGAATAATATAACAGACCAAAGTGTATCAATCTGGAAACAAATCCAGGAAAACATAGCTAATACTAAGTCACTACTGGAGGTGCATCCTTTATGAGCATCGGCTCCACAGGCAAGTCCTGATCAGCATCGTCATCTATCCCAGACCCATAGTAGGTCATACAATAAGCCTCTAAGTCATCTGAAAAATAATATACAGTCAGGATTAGAGCAAAGTACAAACACTAACAAGAGTTCATTAAATTGACAAGTGATATAATAAACAATTATAATGAGGTATATGATAGATATCAAAACTGGAAAGTAAAAAGTATAGGATAAACTGGTAATCATGTCATGGTATGTGAATATATAGTAAAACTGGAATAAGATGTAACACAGGTAATCTGAGTATAATATATGATATAAACGGTGCCTTGAGAAATTAGAGTATTATTTGATCGGCTTGGGTCAAGATTAGGCTATTCTATTTGATCGGCTATGCACAAATATGAGTATAAAGGATCAGGTTGGTCTTAATGGAAAGCTATGCACAAGTAATATAAGGTAGGGCTACACCATATGTGTGGCGAGGGTAAGCTATATACAAGTAAACAAGTAGGGGTATGATCACATAAGCTCTAATAACTCCTCAATCCCCCGAATAGTATATGAATCCAACCATGACACATTATGACACGAGAATCAAGAAGTAGGACGTCAGCCCACTCCCAAATCGGTGTCTATACAAGTACAAGACCAATAGAGAGCAAGTACCAACATACCAGGTTAAACCTGGAATAACATCTCATTACAGGATCCAACGTATACTAGTCCATGTATACTCGGGTCGAAAATCAAGTAAAACACTACAATTGAATATATATATATATATATATATATATATATATATATATATATATATATATATAAAATATCAAAGCAATTAGAACTATCAGATAATGTACTCGCCTGCGGTCATGAGCAGTAAATGTCAATCGAGGCTCAGAGTGGAGTCACAAGGACCTATAGATAAGATATATGTCATTAATTGGTGTTCTGATATGTTAAACATGGTTTTCTAGTATGTGATATGCAATCTAGGTTAATTCTAAGTCACATTAGATCAATTTGACTCAAGGGTTGACTTTTAGGTCAAATTGGTCAACCTTGGTCAAACCTTAGTCAAATCAAGTCAACTAAGTTAGGTTAACCGATTTTCAAGTTATTACCCACCTAGATACATTTTCTATGTGTATATACACATTACCTACATCACCTACACATGTTATATATATACCCTATAGCCTAACATTACCCTATTTAACTATGTGTTTACCTGATTATAGGTATTACCTACCTATCTATCTATGTTATCTATATATTAGGTATTGCCAAAGTAGGGTAATCCTATAACCTATCCTTGATATTACCTTACCTCAAGGTAAACTCTCAAGGTAAATTTTCATTTACCTATTCTAGGTTATCTACTATAGTTCATACCTAGATATTGGTAATACCTTCACCTATCCAAATATCCTCACCCTCAACTCAGTTTACTATTTCCAGTTTACCCCAAAATATAGATATAGGTAAATCTTGATTTTCTACCACAAAGTATCCTATTTCAGACATTGCCCTACTCACGCTCGTAAAAAACATGTATCACATAACACACTAGGATACTCACATAGGCTAACCAATAATAAACACATACTAGGGACACTCTCAAGACAACCTCTCTCATTCCTAAACTCTTGACAACACAGGAGATGGAAATCCCCTTCTCCTCTCCATAAAACCCGGCCATACTTTGGCTAATGGCCAAGTGGCCTAATACCCCAAACCCCCGTTCTTCTGTTGCCAAGATTTAGACCGGCCAATATGGCATGTCCCAAGCACTTGGCCTAATGCCAGTGCTCACACACTCACTGACTCGACTGAACATAGTAAAATAGGGCTTAACCCCTCACTTTTGCTCTACATACTGAAGGGACCATGGCCCTGCCTCACATTAGTGCAAGTGATGCTTCATCTCCCCCCTTATCTTTTGACACAGGGGATAACTCCCCATCAATACTGCCTCTTCTTCTTGACTGTGACACGAGCCTTCTCTTCTCGTAGGAAGCAACCATAACGGACATCTACGATAAATCTAATTGACATCAACTCTCCTTATTCAAAAAATTACTTTTAACTTCCCTAATCATGACACTCAATCAGACACGGAGTTGCCCACCGACATCACTAACATCTCCCAATTTTTCAACAAAGAACTCAAAACCAATAGGACCTGAAGTTAATCATCTGTCATCATCTTTATCGTTGATAGTTGATTGATGATGGTCCGAACCTCGTTTAGATATTGTGCCACCGTGACGCCCTCTGTGTACTTGGAATTGACAAGTTGGCGAATAAGAAACACCTTATTTCCAGCCATCTTTCGCTCGTACAACGAATGCAGCTTCTCCCACAATGCCTTTGTTGAACTCTTCATGTTGACATGGTAAAATATATACCAAGTCATCCAACCATTGACAGATGAATCCAACGAATTTTCAGTCGATTATTTTCCGGTCATCATTGAAAGATGAATTACCTAAATTAGTCACATCATATTAACCTTCTTTAAATCGAAGGCCCAAATTATGGTGAGAAAATAAACCAAATATGTGCCAAATCTCCGACCACCGGCATACCACCGATATACCGATGGTATGCGTACGATATGCTTATGCGAACACAATTTTGTTCCATAAGCTGATGGACGATTTTTGCAGTATGAAGTATACCATCGGTATGCCGATGGCATGCCGCCAATACCGACGACATTCCATCGGTATGTTAGCGTCTTTGTTGCTGCTCTAATTTGAGTCCGGTCATAGCCACTGATACTTCCCTCTTCACCGAGACTCTATCGGCATTTCAAAGAAGCTCCAAATTAATTGTATCCCCTTCCTCGAGACGAGACTGGATCTCAAGTTCTCAACAGAGCGCACATGACAAGTAGCCAATGTAAAGAGTCTGACAAGGTAATAAAGTTGAAATGAGGTGAATTTGGGAGCTTAGAAGAGATTTAGGAAACATTGTTGGCTAGGAAAGGTGGGACTAAATTTAAGAGTTAGGTTCTTAGATCCGACGAAGTGCTAGATTGGAGGAGCGATCTTCTTAAATACAAACAAAACAACATCTATTGATGTTTGGTACATTGGTTGAGGATGCGTTTTCTATATAGTAGAATTCGATCATGACCTCGCAACACATGATGGTAGAGTAGCGGTCCACAGTGGAGATGGCATTTTAGGATACTTGCAATGGTCATGGATGACACGCAATATCTTTCAACTGTAACTAGAGCGCTCCCTCATTTCATTGTTTTGTTAGATAGAGACCTGCCTCGCTTTTGTCATTGTAATTAGATGAAATAGGACATAGTTGTCGTGTTCACGTCGTGTCTGTTTCCATGGAATCAATGCTCCAAAATCAGTACCTTGTCGGTGTCATAGTGTCCGTGTCATGTTATACCGCACCGTCTTTGTGTATATATGAAGCACAAGGAAGCCCGTTTGTGGCATTTCTCACTTTTTATTTCAAAAAAAAAAATTATATATACAAAAATGGTTTCCATAAGGTAATTATTTACATCAAGCGCAATTACATGATATTTACAGTTCTAAAGTTTCGGTGCAGCAGCGGCATTACAATTTAACATGACATGATTAGCACTTAAACCATGTCTTTAGAAAAAAATAAATTAAAAACCCTGCGCAAATCAAACTCCCATTTCAACAATATAGTCACATACACATCGATCAACCATTGTACAGAGCTCAGAGGGATCCTACACTTAAAAATAAATAATTCAAGATGTATGTACTAATTGATATAACGAATATACAACCCAGCTGAGCTGAGCTGAGCTGAGCTAAGTAGAGTAGTGAGGTTAAACCCTTCTGGTAGCAGAAGTGGTTTTGATTCCTGCAGGTTTCTGGGCAGCCATTGGTATGCTGGTGATCAGCCTTGTCAAAGTGATGGTAGTGGGAGGAGGAGGAGTTGGCATGCTTCTATTGTAAACTCCCAACCCTTCCATCAATATTCAAACAATTCTTCACTCATTCCTCTCCTCTCGGCCCTAGAAAGAATCATGGGCTGGGCTAGCTATTGTTGTCCATTGGCAAGCTTGCAACGGATCCATCCACTTAGCTCTAGAAATTTGTCAGAGTCAACTTACCAAACAACAATGCCAACTTTATAATCGACTATGTGACGGTATAACAACAAAGCCAAGTTTACAATCAATAATGGTTGTAATTTGTACAACCGCCTACATGGTGGTTGTTACTTGGCTTCCTCCTATCCCACGTGGCGGTTGTAAAGATTTACAACCATTATTGGTTGTAGTCCTAGCATTGTCCACCGTATAAACTCCCATGTCTGGTTCGAATCATCTTAGGTGCAAAAGTTCGCATTGTTGTTTGAGTAATAATTACAGCATCAATAATAAGGCTCATCTCGATTTCTAGATTCTAGATTTATGGCTCGCTGTAGTTTGGACCTCATAATTTCTACATTCAGAATTTAGGAACTCATTTGGTAGAATAATAACATTTAATTTGGAGCCACAATTTCTACATTTTAGATTTTATATATTTTTAAAAAAATAAAGAAGTATGTCACCTAGTCTATATCCACCAATCTCATTTGGCCTCAAGATTAATTTTTTACTATTCTCATACAAACCCTACCAATTCTTTTTTTTTATTACAAATTTGAGTCTCAAGATGCATTTTTTAGCTCCATCTACTATTGAACCTCTTATAGACATTGATCATTAGCGATTAATTATAGGAAAATAATAATGTTTAGAACTTCATAAAGTAATATTTATCTTGTTATTATAGCCACTATTATTGATACCGCAAATTTTTGCGAGCAACACTTTTAGACAACTTATTCCAATTTATTTTTGGAGATAACACACATTCTCTCTCTTCTTCTTCATACGATCTCTTCCAACCTTTAGGCCTCGTTTGGTTCGCGGAATCTCCCGGTTGGGAAAGGAAAGTGATTACTTTCCTATGTTTGGGTGCCCAAGGAATTGAGGAGGAAAGGAAAGTGATTCCCAATGGAAGGGAAATTAGGGGGGAAAGTGATTCCATCCATCCAAGGAAGGAATCACTTTCCCACATTGAAGTATTCACTTTCCTTTCCAAATTCCTTGGCATTGCCAAACATCGGAAAGGAAAATCAATAGGAATTAAAGTTTCCCAAAGGAAAGGAAATGACAAGGAATTGATTTCCTTTCCCTTCCATTCCGCGAACCAAACGAGGCCTAAATGTTGCAGTAATGGACGACATGGATGGTGAGAACCAACAAACCTTTAATCAAGATAATTTCATCAATTGAAATAAGATATTTTATTTCAGATTCTAGGTTTTTTTCAAATCTAGATTTTCTTTTAGATTCTTAGATTTTATATATAATATATTTTTGTTATGATTTCACAATAGAAAGTCAACACTTATTCGAGACGAGCGTCATGCAATCTACTCAACTAACTTGGAAGGAAACAATGTTCTCATAAGGACATATTAAGATACATAACATACATGTTGAAAGTAAACACACACTCTCTCTCTCTCTCTCTCTCTCTCTATATATATATATATATATATATATATATATATATATATATATATATATATAAGGCAAGTAGATTATTTTTTTTATTGTTCAAATTATATCAAATTATATAATATAGCCAATGACCCCTCGGCTAGCGGTAATGGTGAGGCATGCGGTCCGAGTGAGCAGAAGATCGATTTTCGGCTGGAACGTTCGACACAATTATCATTTCCAATATATATATATATATATATATATATATATATATATATATATATATATATATATATATATATATATATATATATATATATATATTGGAAATGATAATTGTGTCGAACGTTCCAGCCGAAAAAATATATATATATATATATATATGGGGGAGGTGAGGTGTCACCCTATGGAGAGTGGTTACATGTCACCTCTCTATGCTATCATCATGCACCAAAGTTGATAGCATAAGGGATAACATGGTGCCACCTCACGGTGAGGTGGTACCTCACCTCTCTTATTCTCTATATATATAATCAAGAAGGATTTGTATTCAAAAAAATGGCCAAAGCCAGCAAGAGGTTACACCCAAAACGAAGAAAAAGCAACACAAAATGAAGTATACCCCAAGCAGTCCCAAAATAGAAAGAAGCAAAAGATAAAGAGTAATGCTACCGTTACAAATGACTAGGACCCACAAGTCAAGCAAGCCTCGTGTGCCCTGGACAACCCATCACCTCACGTCCAGAGCCTACCGGACCTCATAGTCACTCCAAACTGTCGCTCCGCCTCAATGATAAGGAGATTGTTGGAGAGCAGCTTCCCCTCGTAGCAGAATTTGTTCCGGTTCTTCCAGAGAACCCGTACAATCGCAGCAATTCGAATCCTCTGAATGAGAACCCCGTTCCCGCGTTCTCCAGACATAAGGCGCTCGCTGGTTCTCCCACCATCTCTCCTAATAACCCCGGTCCTCTCGAAGTGATCCCACGTCGCCCTTGCCGTCTCACCATGTGAGAACAGGTCCTTTAGTCTCCCGTTGGTGATCCTAACAACAGTGACAGTGAAATACCATGTTAAACCCCTGATTGATAAGTACATCGTCGGTCAAGATTTTCCCTAAACAAATTCTCCACAAAAGAATGGACCATTTAATGGGAATCCCTGGATCCCACACACTCGCGAGCAGCGGCACCGTCTCCTTTGACTGTCTCACCATCCTCCAAGCCGAGCTAGTCGAGAATACCTCATCCTTGGCCGTCTCCTTTGACTGTCTCCCTGATCCGGTGGTAATCTCATCTTCTCGGGGTCAACCATAAGTCTCTAATGATGGAGGGCGTCACCAGACTCCGACCATACCTCGATTGAGGCTCCTGAACCGACGTAGATAGCAAGAAGATGCGCCCAGTCCCCGTCCAGTCTTCATAAAGAATGTCCGAGTCCCCCTGACCCAGCTACAACTTGATGAAGTTTTCTCCGAGGTTCCTGCCCACCAGCAGCCTATACCACACCGGCATAGCAGCACCGTTCGCCATTGCTATTGTAGGGTATATGTGGCGGAAGTAATGAGCCTGCATATATGAAGCCTACAGCAAAGCCGATGTTCTCATTTTCCACATCTTCACCGAGAAAGCGTTTACCATCTCACTCAGTCGCCTAACACCAAGCCCCCCAGTTGTCGATCGTGCGATCGTAGGCCAGCTAGCCCAAATCCTTCTCGATCTCCCCGTATTATTGCCCCACAAAAAAGAGTTGAAAAGCTTCTCGATGATGGCGATGATCTTCTTTGGAGATTTGCACACTGTCAGAATATAAACAGGAACGGAGCTAAGGACATGTCGAATTAGAGTAAGCTTACCTCCAATCGATAGGATTTTGTTGTGCCAACCGCTAATCTTGCTTTTGAATTTGTTGACGAGTGCATCGTACATGCCCGCGTTCCTCAAGCCATATGTAAGGGGACAACCGAGATATAGAATAGGTGGAGCTTTGACTTGGAATCAAAAAATGGCAGCAAGCTCCCGCGAGGACTCCGAGGTCGGATCAATGACGTAGTGGTGGCTCTTTACTTTGTTCACCTTATGTCCCGATGCTGCTTCATATCTCTGTAGTATATTGCCTATCTTCCTCACCGCCCATTTGTCCCCGACGCAAATATGATAATGTCATCAGCATACGCCAAATGGGACACTATGGGGCATTCGCTCGTCATGACGAATGTCTGAAAGGATGGATGGTTGGCCATCTTGATTAGATTCCTAGATAGCAGCTCTGTCGAGATGATGAAGATGAGTGGCGATAGAGGGTCCCTTTGTCGTATCCCCCGATACGATTTGAGATTCCCCGCACTGCAACCATTAATCATAGGCGAGAACCATGAGTCACTCACCGACCTCCAGATTATGTTCGTCCACTTCTTCGAGAATCCCATTTGTCTGAAAACCCGGTTCATAGTCTGCCAATCTACTCTGTCGTAGGCTTTCTCTATGTCCACTTTGATTGCAATGTTGCCCCCTCTATATTTGTGACCCAAACTGCTGACAAGCTCCTGAGAAAGCAAGATGTTGTCCCCGATCTCGCGACCTTTGGTGAATCCACTTTGTTCCTTAGATATCAGTTTCGGAAGAAATAACTTTAGCTTTGGTTCTGTTGATGATCGTGCACATACTTGCTGGCCTGAAATCAGCAAAGTTGTTAGGATTAGATACCTTTGAAATTAGTATGATAGTGGTGTTGGCTGTAATGCCCCGCTCTGCGCGAGGCATTTGGTTGGCTTGCTGGATGCGATCAGAATGTTGGACCGTGACTTGTGTTGGAAATAAAGAGAATTGAGACTAATGCAGTCTCTCTTAGCTGGCTAGACGGAATGGGTATTGGAACGTGACTTGCTGGTGGAGCTACACTTAGTAAGAATATGGGCAATCGAAACAGGAAGACCATACAATGTGAGTGGAACTATCCTTCCTCCTCCTTACTCCTTCATGCCTAATAAAATGGAGTAATGTACTGCTATGAATTCTCCCTAAATGTCCCATATTTTAGTTGTTGGATCATAGAGATGCATTATGTTGTCTGATATTGAAATGAACAACACATGAACATTTAACTGCTAATATGAATTGATACCATGAAATGAATCGATAATGTCCCTTATGCTTAATGCTGCTGAAACAAATGAATCACTTGACTTAAATGAGATGCTTTGTGAATGATAGAATAAGAAATGAATTGGTTATGCTATCGACCCAATAAACTGAATGAAATATTGAATCATGTTTACTCTGTGTAACTGTCGCAAAGATGTGAAATACTGCATGTTTTCTTATAAGCAATGAAATGAATGATATTGTCCCTATGAAATGAAATGCTACATGCCCCTTGAGAAATGAATAATATAGAAATGCTTCAATGTATCTGAGTTGAAGGAATGAGAGATAAATGATTGATGCAATGAGAAATGATGAGACTTGGGATCGTTGAGATCACCAAGTAAAATGATGGTAACATTGGAAATGAATAAGTCATTGAACAAGATTTAAATGATGCACTGCTGCCTTTACTTTCTTTTATTATTTTACCTTATGTTCACAATCGAGTCAGACACGCATTCGCATGGTCATGGACAACTTGTATACAAGGTTTGAGATGTAATTTTCTCGAATCGGTACCCGGGACGTTAGGGAACCGACTCGGCCCGGAGAAAAATAATGATGAGTGCTTTGGGAGCACGGGTAATACGAGGCAGCATAGAGGCTCGCTACCTACTACGGTGTTATCACATTATCTTGAAGTGAAATAAAAAGAGTCCATATGGTTTAACAACGCCAGTGACCATGTAGTCAGGATGCACGCTAATGAATATTTTGTACAGGCAGAGTAAGTATATCTGCTAACCTGTATTTGATGCAGGTACAAGGAGTCGACTATCGGTAAGAAATCACTTAAATGTGATATATTCAATACATATGTTGGTTTATCTTGCTTGCTTAATATGCTAAACAAACTGATGCTGTTTGTCTTTCAAATGAGAACCTTCTTAACATATTCAATTCAGTATGCCAACATGTTGCCTTTCTATGAAACTGCTCAAACATAACATGCATGCTAAATGATGCTCTCTATGAGAATGGTCATAACATGTTTAAGATGTTAATGCTAATGATACCTCAATGATACCTTCGTATGATAACACTAAGTATGCTACAATGATGCATCCACATGAATTCTGTTAAGAACAAGTTTACATACTTCAATGTTTCTGCTCATGAACTGTAAACTGATGCTAGGCCCCAACTAGAAAGATCACACAAATAAATTCTTGCTAAAATTGACCACTTAGTGTTGGTTTAGACGAGTGGGTTGGATTCTGCTCGCCAGTACATAGATGATGTACTGACCCACATTACGGGCACTTTTTTTAGGTGCTCGTGCTTAGGAAGTTATGTACACGAAGATTGGCTTGATCAGTCCCACGGCATCGAAGATTTATTGGGCATGCAGAAGCACTCCTTGCAAAAGATGATGTCTTCTGTTTATAAAGGATATAATGTATAGAACATTATAATCAGTTGTACCAGTGAGTTGTAAGCCAAGTTGGTATATCGAGTTGTAATCCAATGAATCAAAGTATCAAATGTAAGCTTTATGACATTTGTTCAGTTGGCTATCAATATAAAGTGAGATGTGTTGTAAACATTGTATTTCGTTACAAATCTTGTACTTTTCTTCAAGTATCAATAAAGAGAATACATTTTACATATCTCTGTGCGACTCAAGTTATCTGCTTATCTCCGCTGCTATAAATCAGTGATGTGTTTCTTTTCGATAAGAAAGAATGTCCTCATTAACTTTAATTTGTCTGCTTCTGCCGCTGCGATATGTTTCTAGTTAAATATTATCAATTGCGTACCATCTTTGCCTTGTGCATGTGCAATACCAGACTTGTACGACATCACACACAAGCAAGGACGATCGATTCCAAGAGATAAAATGACTCCACGAAAATCGGGATGTCACAAATTGGTATCAGAGCACGACTTTACATCCTTGGTCTCTTATTTGATTCATTTCAAATCAAAGTTGTATCGGTGATTTACCAAAGTTTCTTTCGCGATCACTCAACATTGTTTTCGCGATTAAATCAAAGATTGCTTCCGCGATTATGCTGTTGTTGTTCCTGTAATCCTTCAAATTGTTCATGTCTGAAAGTTTGTTAACCCTCTTTGCTGCTCACTGGATGTTCCATACAAGGAGTCTAAATACATTGTGATGCCCATGAATGAATGATTGTTGTTGATTTGGACACTAATAACCCAACAATGACTCGATACCATAGTATGTTATGTTTTAAATGATGTTCGGAATGTGGGAATAGAACAAAGTTGTCATGTGCGCTGTAACATGTTGAGAATTGCATGTGATGTTGGAAAAGAATCGTGAATAAGATAATTGATTGATGAGTTCAACGAGATTATTGAGTTGACTCATGTGTAGTAGCCTTATGACTTGAGACCCTAAGATGTTGGCTTTGAGTTGTGATCAGTTAGATCACGATTTTCCGGAATAGACTGAGTTGATATTGTTTGGGGAAGGTTTCGTTTCTGAGTGGTATATTGCCTCTACCACTTCAGAATGAGATATATCATGACCCTTTCTATCAGATAACAATGAGTCTAACTGTGAGCCTTGGGTAGTACCGAGACTTAGCTAGAAGTTATGTCATTCATATTGCTTGGTGACTCAAGTGCCCCTTGACGGTGATGTTATGCTGGGTAGCGAGATTGTTAGAAATCATAACGGGTGCCTTGGTTAGAAATTATACAGTTGGGTAATGACTCAGACTGGTCGGATGGTAATTATATTGTGGGTAAGGAATGTTGTGACTTAGAACATTGAATGTTGATTTCGATTGGTTGAATGAAAAATCAGGTGTGGCTATTACAAGTTGGGTGCTAAATTGGAAGTTTTGGAAATACTGTCGGTGACTTGAACGAGTATTGAAAATCTGTGCTATGTAAGGTGCGATAGATGATAATCCATCTTGACCCACAAATAATAGAACTGGAAGTACAAGATCGTGCTTGGCGAAATAGATAGCCGTTGCATAGGTGCATGTATGTTGAGGGATTGAATTGTATCACAAAGGTAACAAGTAGAGACCTTGAATATTTGTGTCACAAAGAGAATGGTTAATTGATACATAAATTGTCGGATCGAATGGAATAAACTACTCAACCCTTGCGGTATAAGATTTTAAGAATGTCCATACGAGAGTTTGATGGCTTGGAAACGAATGGGAATAAGAACCACGGAAGGTGTTGGATAGTGTCAGTAGATGGTGTGACGGTATAAACGGCTGTCAGTTGGGATGTAGGTTGCTGGCTTATGACTTAGTGGTATGACTTGTCATACAGACCGAATCGTACGATTCCATAGTTCTGTTGAAACTATCGGAATCGATGACCCTTGAATAGTTAGCCTCGGTATATAGATCCGTGTTGGTACGAAGAAATTGGTATAGAAATTGAATCATCAGGAATTGACATGATGGATTATTAGAACGTTGGTATGTTGGATTGGGAATTAGACTGTAATGTTGATAAATCGACCTTAGTCGATCGTTGGGTAAGTCTAGAATGAGCCTCTATGGGAATTAGTTCTTTGAGGATGACCCTGGATAGATAGACTTGAACCTAGCGACTGTGGGCTGCATAACCAATTATTGGCATAGTTGGCAATAAGGATTAGTCGTTCCGATTGAGTTTATACTTATAGGTTTGGGTAGAGTTGCTTGAAACTGTCGGTTGCTTGTTGGCCCTAAGAATAAGAAACTAGTATAACCTTAGTAGCCGTCCACTCTAGGGGAGTCACCTGAATGAATAGGTTTAGCTGTCGGTATAGCTAGCCTTAGAGACTTGACCGAATAATAGGGTGACCGTTGGCGACCCATATGATAATCTTTTGGTATTGAACGAGCGATGGTGATGAGTATGACCTAAGAGAATATATGTTGTAAGTATATGCTGCAACATGAGCCTTAGAGATGTTTGACCCTTGTGAAGAAATATGTCGGCATTAGCGGGAACTGGAATCGTGGGATGAGACTTGAGTTGTACGTATCAAGTAGTGAATTATTCTATGAGATGGAATTGACTTCTCATGATGGAAATATTGGATCGGTATCTAAAGTCGGGTAGATGGGTTAACCTTGACTGTCACATAGAATTGTACCCTTGACTCGGGTAATAGATAGTGGATGACTTCGGATTGTATCTTCTAAAAAAGATGAATTATCTCGGTGAGAAATATCGTTGGATTCGAAAAGGAATATGATTGCATGTTGTGGACTCTTGATATGGTTGGCTCTAAGTTAAACCCTTACCAAATTTTAGAAATATTATGCTTAGATAAGGAGCTTATCTGAGTTGTCCCTGATGTTGAATATTGTGGCTGGAAAGATAGTGATTGTGGCGAAGTAATAAGTTAATTGAAAGGATGCTAAGTCGGATATGGGAAAGAGAGTTGCACCTTGGTTTATCGAATTACACTATTACAGAAGTTGGCTGAAGTACATATGTTTTGGGGATGCCTAAAGTATGTGTATGGATCTAACCAATGTGATAGGTTGCGACAAGATACCATTGTTGGAAGAGCTTATTGAATCGCACTAGCACGGACTTTGGCTGAAATGTATATGTTTTGGGGATGCCTAAAATATGTGTATAAATTCGAACGAAGTGGTAGGCTGCGACGAAGATAAAAATGTATGGGATAATAATGTTAGTGAATAAATGAGAAGTGCAATTATTTTGGAAAAAATAAAGACCGATTGAATCATTTATGAATTTAGTGGTATAGTCGGATAATAAGCTCTAGATGGCCGAATATACAGAAATGAATATTGAATAGAAGCTGAATGAGTAACTTGTTGTAACTAAGTGAATTAGTAGAATGAGTTGTTTCTTTAAGTTTCATGGACGAAACTTTTTCTGAGTGGTATATTATATAATGCCCCGCTCCGCGCGAGACATTTGGTTGGCTTGTTGGATGTGATCAGAATGTTAGAACGTGACTTGTGTTAGGAATAAAGAGAATTGAGGCTAATGCAGTCTCTCTTAGTTGGCTAGACAAAATGGATATTAGAACGTGACTCGCTGGTGGAGGTACTCTTAGTAAAAATATGTGCAATCGAAATAGGAAGACCCTTTATACAATGTAAGTGGAACTGTCCTTTCTCCTCCTTACTCCCTCATGCCTAATAAAATGGAGTAATGTACTGCTATGAATTATCCCTAAATGTCCCATGTTTTAGTTGCTGGATCATAGAGATGCATTGTATTGCCTGATATTGAAATGAACAACACATGAACATTGAACTGCTAATGTGAATTGATGCCATAAAATGAATCGATAATGTCCCTTATGCTTAATGCTGCTGAAACAAATGAATCACTTGACTTAAATGAGATGCCTTGTGAATGATAGAATAAGAAATGAACTGGCTATGCTATCGATCCAATAAACTGAATGAAACACTGAATCATGTTTACTCTGTGTAATTGTCGCAAAGATGTGAAATACTGCATGTTTTCTTCTTATAAGCAATGAAATGAATGATATTGTCCCTATAAAATAAAATGCTACAGGCCCCTTGAGAAATGAATAATATAGAAATGCTTCAATGTCTCTGAGTTGAAGGAATGAGAGATAAATGATTGATGCAATAAGAAATAATGAGGCTTGGGATCGTTGAGATCACCAAATGAAATGATGGAAATGTTGGAAATGAATAAGTTATTGAACATGATTTAAATGATGAACTGCTGCCTTTACTTCCTTTTATTATTTTACCTTGCGATTATGTTCACAATCGAGTCAGACACGCATTCGCATGGTTATGGACAACTTGTATACAAGGTTTGAGATATAATTTCCTCGAATCGGTACCCGGGACGTTAGGGAACCGACTCTGTCACAACCTGCACCCACTGTGAGGGTACGAGTACGTAACAGCGCCCAGCCTACGCCGTAGTGTCGGCAGTAGAACGCTGTTCTAGGTCACTATCTAACCAACAACTCACGCAATTATATAATGTACTTGTCAAAACCTCAACTCCGAATGGAGGACAAGTATAGATATACTAGAATCTCAATCACAGTCTAAGCACGATATTATAACACAGAAGCTTATAACTAAGACTAAATACAACAATTAAACCAACTACTAAAATAAAATAATCTCAAAACAATCTCAAAACAAAACATATCTCAACTTATTTATAATTCAAGTTCTAAAACATGAAACTAAACCAAGTTAACTAGCTAGTCTCCCGATCACTCTGAGTGTCGAGGCCAAAGGTAGCTAAACCATCTCCTGGTCCATAGTAAGTAGGGAAAGTGTCCTCAGGGCAATCATCAGTAAAATTTTAACAGGTCCAGTCAGGATAGGAACGAGCACATCTCATGTAGAAAACCTAAGTAAATGACAGAGAACTATAAAGCAGTTATAGACAGTTCTATTGATGAACATGGCAGTTTATATTCAGGTGATGGTATAGAAAGACAGATAAAGTACAAGGAAAGTAAGGTAACTAAAACAAGAGAAGAATCATGGCAATAAAGATTGTAAAATAGAATCTAGCTGAACTAGAGTAACATGGTATAAGTCCAGACAGTAATTATAGACAAGTGTAAATTCCAATGTAAGTCCAGTACAAGATCAATCTAATACAAGATGAATCCAGTACAAGACGATTCCAGTCATAGTAATCAATGATTTCAGGGTGAGTCCAGACTATATACTAACAGTGTGTTTTAAAATACCGAGGTCGACATGTAAACGGCTATAGGTAATCCAGCACATCACACACCAGGCCGGGTGTGAGATGGCTATCATTCCAGTTTGATTCCAGCATGTGGGTGATTCCAGAATTGGGGTATGTCTACATGTCTTACTCAAGTATTTCCCCTCCCAGCAAGTACAAGTGAATCCAGAATACGACACGAGAATCGAGATGAGTCCAGCCAAACATGATGATACCAGCAATGATTCCAAAATAATTCCAGTAATAGAGGTGTCACGACCCGCACCCTAGAGTTAGGGCACGAGAACGTAACAACGCCCAGCCTACGCAGCAGTGTCGGCGGTAGAACGCTGTCCTAGGTCTCAATGCATCTAACAGTATAAGACTAAACAGTTTATACTCCCCGAATGGGGGTGACATAGCAGAATGTAAACTCAATCACATCTAAGGTAGAGCATAAAAGAAGATAAATAAAACATAAAATCGAAAAGAGATACAACAGATAGAAGTCTAAGTGTCTAAGATACAAACTCAGAATACATCTCAAAACCCAAATACAGTAATCCATAAATACAACTCAAGATGACTGAAAATAAACTATAAGCAAAAACCCTAGCTATCTATGCAACCTCTACTGTCTCCTCTAGGCTAACAGGCAACCTCCAGGCTATCTGTAAAATTTATCAACAGGTCCAGTCAGGACAGGAGCGAGCACATTACATCTCAACAGTTCATAGCAGGTTAGAAAATATACTCATGCAGTAAAGTAAGATACAAGTACTGAAAGAAGTGCAGTATAAAAATAGAGAGAGAACTGTAATAGAAATATCTACTATAAATAGAGAACTAGCAGTGACTAGTGAGTCAGAGTACAATATGAACATGTAAATAGCCTGGGATGATTCAATGAAGACACTACGGAATAATTCAATGAAGATACTACTGGTGTATTATTCACATGTCCACTTCTACTCCCCCGTACCCCCAATCAATACACAATGATCCAGCCAGGTTATGTTATATGATTCCATGCACGGCCCCCGAAGGGTGATACATGGATGTCCCATAAATGAGGAGTCTGGGGGTTACCCAACTGTGTAAGATTCAAGAGACTCTGTGATCATGAGGGTACATGTCACAAGTAATCAAGTGAACCAAGAAGCATAGTGATACGCCATGTAAGTGAAACGCACAGAACACGTAGTACCCGATGCTCCCTAAGGATAACATCTCAAGAAATGATCCATATAGTACCAATCCGTGTGACCATCGTGATAGTACAAGTAAAGTAATCTACTGCAGGAAATAATTCTAAGCAGGATATGAAATGATCAGAGAATGTACTCGCCTGATATCTGAATGTCCAAGGTAAAGATACTGTCCGAGCAGAGGTGTCTGGCTCCTAATTAGAACAGCACAAGTCACAACATATCCAGAAGGGTAATATAAAGCACTACAATGCATTCTACATGAATCTAGGTCAAACTAGGCCAAAGTCAACCCTTGGTCAACTCTGGTCAACTGTACTAGTCAAACTAGGTCAAACTAGGTCATGTCCTAATCCAGCAAGTCTTACTAGGCCTAACCAAGACTATCCTAGCATGCACACATCAATACAAGGCTATACAAGCCAACATACATCCAACTCTATATAGCATGCAATTATTCAATACTCAAATAGGCAAGAATTCACATTGGATATACACTAGGTAATCTATTACTTTAAGCTATATATGTCTACACATATATACACATGCATATATTGGTATTCAATATTAGGTCTATAATCATGGCATTTCAAATGGTTATATAAACTTATATATTACAACACAATATGCTAACATATATATAATATACATACATAGCTAAGTTAACTATATTCATAAATACTTATTTAAGAGGCTATGTGTGTGTATGTGAACATGGCAAAGGGGCAAGTGAGGGTTAAATGGGCATACATAGTGTATACATATCAAAGAGTGTCAAAGTGTAAGTGAACAATGTGTCAAGTGTGATAGTGTTACATGAGGTAATATAGGATTTGTGTTAACATAGAACATTACATCTCATTAACTTGTATATTGCATACATTACATCTATTATTACATTACATTCATGCTTGCATTCATTCATCATTCATTTATTCTCTTGCACCACTATATGCACCATACATTACATACTATGGAACCTACATATTCATTACAAGCCATACTTATACATGCTTACATTAGATAGGATACTTATACCTCATACATCATTTATTTAACCATTTACTCATGCTTGCATTCTCTATTTAATTACATAATGTATATACATTAACATGGGTTAAAATCAAATAGAATATTAAATTACACACAAGGGTGCACAAAATGCATATGCCGAATAGTAACTCCTACTAATAATCAATACTGTACCATCTCAGCATGAATTAAAATCTAGGATTAAAGTATGTTATAGATCTATGTGTTAGCTTTCCGAAACTTTAAACGGATCGCGTTTTCGTTTCCGGAAACTCCCGAAATCGCGAAAATACCGAGAACGCGTTTGTCTTTCGTACAGCTGACACTCAAATAATTCTTCAGAAAGTTACATAAAGAATTAGGCCCATTAATACATGTTTTTGGAAAGCTAACTTCAATACGCTTCTTTTAAAAAAAACGGGAGATTAAACCGAGCTTTGAGCTAGAAGTTATGACATTTCTAAGTTAGGGCTGAAATTAAAAACGTGGATAAAAATCATGACGGATTTAGATAGTTTGAGCCAAAAGAATACACAATATATATCCTAATTATCCACAACAATAATAGCAATAATAATATGAAGAACCACACTCACAAACTTAATTATATAATCATCATGAACCATTTATTACATATATAAATATAGATACACTCTCATTACAATAATATATATATATATATATATATATATATATATATATATATATATATATATATATATATATATATATATATATATATATATATATATATCTATATATGTAACATGAACACATCCACAACACAAAGGACACTCCTATGACCTCTAAATGGACACAAAATGGACACAAATGGAGATACAACCATGGAGGTCATTCCTATGGGTTCAAAATAGACCTATATGCATGAGGAAATGAAAAGGAGAAGAGATTTATACCTCCCGGTAGATCGAATCGAAGAAAAGCCTTCCCGGAGCGACACCGACACGTAGAGATTCCAAAAGGACACGAACGAGATCCGAATCCTCCCAAACTTGGGTAGCTTCCTCCTTAGCTAGAATGGAGAAGGAAAGAAGAAGATTTGGTGGTGAAATGGAAGGATTTGGTGGAGAAATTGCTAGGGATTGCTCTCTAGGAATTTGGGGAAGAACAAGAGAGAGAAAAATAGATGGATAATGACAAATGGGAGGCTCAACCCTATCCTTATTGTGGCTGGCCATAAAGGTGGTTTTGTTCTATTAGGAAAAGTCCAAAAGCCCCTACTAACCTATTCTATGAGTATTAGGAAAGGGCTAATTGGTTGGGACTAAATTAGTCATTCTAAAGTCTCTAATCACACTAACCTTATCCATAATATTAGTCTAACCTCTAACTAAAATATTTCTATCATGTGGACTAAAATTAATATCATGTGGGCCATGCCTAACTAGTGTGTGGGTCCCACTAGAGTCAAACTACCCCCGGGTCCCCGTTTCAAGTCGGATTGAGTTAAAATTCGAACCCGACTCAAATAACCCCAAAACAATATCATAAATAATAAAATAATATCAAAATAATTCAAAGAGGTCAAATGCAAAAATATTCTTAGGCCAAAAATGATATTAAAATATCATAATCACATGGTTAGGCTCTAGGTCAAACAGTCTCTAGGGTTTCACTAGCAAAACGTCAAAATCACAAGTCATTGATTTAAATAATGTTAAAATGATTTAAAATCACCAAAAATTATATCATGAATTAAATATCATTATTAAAATAATTATAAACACGAAATTTCAAAACTATCCTCATTTGGGAAACTTGGTGCTACAACTCTACCCACCTTAGAAAAATTTCGTCCTCGAAATTTAAGATCGATAGTACTCCTTCTAGAGCCTCTAACCTACCCAATATCTAAGGTAACACTTCCTAACACTGGAATAATAAACGGACATCTAAAAAGTGTTAATCTAGGAATACCTCCAATACTGCTCTGCTGTACGGCGGTAATGGAACTTCAATAAAATATGGACTGGAACCTATATCCAAGGGACTGGACCTATTTTAAAGTGGTCTTAACTAAGGATGAAAAGGAACTGATCATAGGCTATAGGTATGCTCAAACTATTATCTTCCTATTAACCATCTATTAATACATTTTATTACCAAAGGAACGATGCATTACTAAGACATATAGGCCCCTATCTCTCATAACACATTTATGCTCACCAAAAGACTAGTACATTCCATCAAGGCTGATACTATAATCTCTCATAAATCTCATAAGCTACATGTTTATAGACACACATCCCCACATCAAGGACTAACCTATATATATCTACAACTGATACTAATGGGGTGACGTCCCTATCTTCCAACAATCAAGGTCTAATTTTTTTTTTCTAAATCATGCAATTTGAAGGAATAGTATACAAGGTCAGGACATACCGTAGCAGTTGGAAGTCTCACCTAGGTACACTAATCATTCTAGGTCAAAACAGTACTATGGTATCAACACACAAACAATCTAGGGTGTCCTAATTGGGAAGGTAAGGGAACAACAATCATCAAGGTTGTAGGGCTGTCTACCATCCTATATGAAAATTGGTCATTAACAAGCAACTAAAAAATTATTAAAAGGTTATTATTCCATAAAATGGCAAAATTTGAAAATTTAGGCACAACAAATCACAAATAGATTTTTGTCTTGACACGATCTAAGTTGATCAATTTTGGGATAAACGAGATTTAGGTAAGAAGGGAAATCAATAAAATCAAAGTATGAGCACGAGCATCCAATGATGGAGATTCAGGTCATGATTAAATTTAATTCGACTGAGTATGAATACGAGGTTCATAGGCCATAAAAAGATTTCAAGGAGAATTGTCAAGGCTGTCGCGAATGAGACTCTATGGTCAAGTTTAACTATGTCTCCATTCTCGTAGATTGATACATGAAAAAGCGAACCAAAGTACAATAGGTTGATCAGACCATCATGTATCGGTTCTGATTAGACAATATGTTAGTGGGTGGCCACCCAATAAAATATGTCATGACCAAGCTCGAAAATAGATAAGCTTGCAAAACTAAGGCTAATTTAGCAGCACAAGATATAAGGGTGGTAATGATGAAAGGAATTATAGTCCAAGTTTCTTAACCAACGGGTCAAGTAATCAGATAAGGTACAAGGTTAAGCATCTAAGGAAACAAGCAGAACACCATCACATGTCGGGTCGAAAGAATTGAGTCAAGGCTGGATTTCTAATTGAACTAAGAAGAAATTTAGTATAATGGTAGAGGTTATAGTTTAGCCAGTTGACCAGAAAATCATATCAAGAAAATAAAGTACAAGAAGATGGGTTTTAGTGGGACATGATATACCTACACGAAGGTGAGCTCGTCTTGGTCTTGCATATAAGATTTGTTGGAGGATAACAGCTAGTATTACATTCCGAATATCAAAGTCACGATAAGGAACGTCAAGGATCTCAATTAGAAAGTGGGAGTTCAAGAGGTGGTAATTAATGCACAAAAATAATGAAGATCGAGTTAGTCATCTGCTTCTGATACTCTTAAGTTCATCTGGTCATAACTTGCCAATCATATCTTTACATCACCAGTCTCCATATGAAAATTTAACCTTTACTTAAACCCTTACCATGACTACCGTAGGCAATTTCCAATTTTCAAACATCACTCTTGAAGCACAACCCTCACATTTAGGAATCAACATTAACCATTTATTTAAATTTCCATGTTCTTTCACCTTGTCTTAAATTTGACCCAAAACCTCTAAATTCCTTTTACGAATTCCTTGAACTTGTTCAAATTGTTCTCCTCGTATTATTTAATTTAAATCTCTAGGCCTTACAAAACTTATCTTTCATCATAAAATCAACTTCCGTATTTTCTTCGACATACACCCTTGAATATTATTCTCCTAAAAATATTTCACAACAATCTCTAAACTTCCATAACTTTGTGCTCTCTCTATCCCTAGTCATTTCCTCTTAACATCTTGTTTAATATCCTTATTAAACACAATTAACTTCTCTTTTCCATTACTAACCTTCTACATAGCCTCAGAGTAAAAGTTTTCCCCATAATCAATAACCAAGATTTTCTAAGTTCTCAAAACTAGGTTGACCTCTGATATCCTCATTAGTTTTGAATACACCTATAAACTATCTCATAACCCCAAAATTTCTCTAAATATAATTGTTTCCAGATTGGCAGTATACATCTCTTTATTCTATTCGAGACCTTTACCACATTTCTATCTCAAGTTTCCATATGGAACACTCCACATTTGATTTCCTTTAGATCATCATAAAATAACCAGTTACGTCTTCTCTGAGCTACATAATTTACGTCACTTCCTTAACATTTCTCAGGCAAAATGATATGAAGATTCAAGAGTTGTCAAGGTATAGCTGACAGAATTATATACGAGATAGGGAATTGATATAATCAGGACAGGTATATAAGACAAGGAATGATGGTAGTAAAAATATTGGCATGAAAGAATGATAATAGAATCTGTTCTGCTTATCTATTTAAAAGAGGGGCCCATTTTTTTTGAAACAAGAATTATAATACCAAATCCAAAATAAGGCCTAGCAAAATCATTGGTTTATTGTATTAAGAAGAAATAAATTTTTGTAAGAAGTTACACAAGGTTTATAAAAATATCTAAAGCTACATCCTAAGTAAACAATGAGAAACAAAACAAAATAAAACAAAACAACAATAATTCCTTCTCTTTTTTTGAATGACTGAAACAAAAGTAGCAAAAACATGTTCGAAAACATTTAAGGTAAAATCTAATAATCATATGCGTCTATCCAAAATCATGGTACTCTAAATCCTCGTCATACTAGTGAGCAAGGCTACGATAATTACAGAGTCCTTGACTTATGCACATACCTCTAGAATCATGGTATTTAACATTTTCGCGATGTCGCTAGCTTGGCTGCGAAAACCTTAAATTTCCACACCCGAGAAATATATCCAAAATCAGACTATATGTCCTCACCATGCTGGCTAATGTGACTATAGAAGACAAGATTTCCATAACTTAGATGACCTAGCCCATATAATTTTATCTTGCCAAAAATTAAATTAAATCAACAATAAATACCAAAAAAAATTAAATTTATCAACGAACATCAAAATTCAGAAATGAACAAAATCCTTCAAATCATATAACTACAAACTCGGATGCTATAGCTAACATCAAGATTCAAATTTCAACAATCTTCATCAAAATCAATAAATACAAACTCAAATTCAATAATAATCCATCAAAATCAAATTCAATAGCAGAAAGTAAAGATAAATCAAATCAAGGAAAAAAGAAAAGAGTTTTCAAATCGGAGTTAAATAAGATTCTCAAGGGTCGTCCCAGGAATCTCTCAAAGGTTCCTATTTGTGATTGAGTACCTTCAAAATATATCCTAATCCTACTGCAGGCTGTAGTGGTACTCTAGTTCGAATACCACTACACAAACTCGACCTGCATGGGCCACCACTAAAAATGTGTCACGACCCGCACCCTAGAGTTAGGGCACGAGAACGTAACAACGCCCAGCCTACGCCGCTGTGTCGGCGGTAGAACGCTGTCCTAGGTCTCAATGCATCTAACAGTATAAGACTAAACAGTTTATACTCCCCGAATGGGGGTGACATAGCAGAATGTAAACTCAATCACATCTAAGGTAGAGCATAAAAGAAGATAAATAAAATATAAAATCGAAAAGAGATACAACAGATAGAAGTCTAAGTGTCTAAGATACAAACTCGGAATACATCTCAAAACCCAAATACAGTAATCCATAAATACAACTCAAGATGACTGAAAATAAACTATAAGCAAAAATCCTAGCTATCTATGCAACCTCTACTGTCTCCTCTAGGCTAACAGGCAACCTCCAGGCTATCTGTAAAATTTATCAACAGGTCCAGTCAGGACAGAAACGAGCACATTACATCTCAACAGTTCATAGCAGATTAGAAAATATACTCATACAGTAAAGTAAGATACAAGTACTGAAAGAAGTGCAGTATAAAAACAGAGAGAGAACTGTAATAGAAATATCTACTATAAATAGAGAACTAGCAGTGACTAGTGAGTCAGAGTACAATATGAACATGTAAATGGCCTGGGATGATTCAATAAAGACACTACGGAATGATTCAATGAAGATACTACTGGTGTATTATTCACATGTCCACTTCTACTCCCCCGTACCCCCAATCAATACACAATGATCCAGCCAGGTTATGTTATATGATGCCATGTACGGCCCCCGAAGGGTGATACATGGATGTCCCATAAATGGGGAGTCTGGGGGTTACCCAACTGTGTAAGATTCAAGAGACTCTGTGATCATGAGGGTACATGTCACAAGTAATCAAGTGAACCAAGAAGCATAGTGATACGCCATGTAAGTGAAACGCACAGAACACGTAGTACCCTATGCTCCCTAAGGATAACATCTCAAGAAAGGATCCATATAGTACCAATCCGTGTGACCATCGTGACAGTACAAGTAAAGTAATCTACTGCAGGAAATAATTCTAAGCAGGATATGAAATGATCAGAGAATGTACTCGCCTGATATCTGAATGTCCAAGTTAAAGATACTGTCCGAGGAGAGGTATCTGGCTCCTAATTAGAACAACACAAGTTACAACATATCCAGAAGGGTAATATAAAGCACTATAATGTATTCTACATGAATCTAGGTCAAACTAGGCCAAAGTCAACCCTTGGTCAACTTTGGTCAACTGTACTAGTCAAACTAGGTCAAACTAGGTCATGTCCTAACCCAGCAAGTCTTACTAGGCCTAACCAAGACTATCCTAGCATGCACACATCAATACAAGGCTATACAAGCCAACATACACCCAACTCTATATAGCATGCAATTATTCAATACTCAAATAGGCAAGAATTCACATTGGATATACACTAGGTAATCTATTACTTTAAGCTATATATGTCTACACATATATACACATGCATATATTGGTATTCAACATTAGGTCTATAATCATGGCATTTCAAATGGTTATATAAACTTATATATTACAACACAATATGCTAACATATATATAATATACATACATAGCTAAGTTAACTATATTCATAAATACTTATTTAAGAGGCTATGTGTGTGTATGTGAACATGGCAAAGGGGCAAGTGAGGGTTAAATGGGCATACATAGTGTATACATATCAAAGAGTGTCAAAGTGTAAGTGAACAATGTGTCAAGTGTGATAGTGTCAACATAGTGTAAGGGGGTACATGAGGTAATATAGGATTTGTGTTAACATAGAACATTACATCTCATTAACTTGTATATTGCATACATTACATCTATTATTACATTACATTCATGCTTGCATTCATTCATCATTCATTTATTCTCTTGCACCACTATATGCACCATACATTACATACTATAGAACCTACATATTCATTACAAGCCATACTTATACATGCTTACATTAGATAGGATACTTACACCTCATACATCATTTATTTAACCATTTACTCATGCTTGCATTCTCTATTTAATTACATAATGTATATACATTAATATGGGTTAAAATCAAATAGAATATTAAATTACACACAAGGGTGCACAAAATGCATATGCCAAATAGTAACTCTTACTAATAATCAATACTGTACCATCTCAGCATGAATTAAAATCTAGGATTAAAGTATGTTATAGATCTATGTGTTAGCTTTCCGAAACTTCAAACGGATCGTGTTTTCGTTTTCGGAAACTCCCGAAATCGCAAAAACACCGAGAACGCGTTTGTCTTTCGTACAGCTGACACTCAAATAATTCTTCAGAAAGTTACAGAAAGAATTAGGCCTATTAATACATGATTTTGGAAAGCTAACTTCAATACGCTTCTTTTAAAAAAAACGGGAGATTAAACCGAGCTTTGAGCTAGAAGTTATGACATTTCTAAGTTAGGGCTGAAATTAAAAACGTGGATAAAAATTATGACGGATTTAGATAGTTTGAGCCAAAAGAATACACAATATATATCCTAATTATCCACAACAATAATAGCAATAATAATATGAAGAACCACACTCACAAACTTGATTATATAATCATCATGAACCATTTATTACATATATAAATATAGATACACTCTCGTTACAATATATATATATATATATATATATATATATATATATATATATATATATATATATATATATATATATATATATATGTAACATGAACACATCCACAACACAAAGGACACTCCTATGACCTCTAAATGGACATAAAATGGACACAAATGGAGATACAACCATAGAGGTCATTCCTATGGGTTCAAAATAGGCCTATATGCATGAGAAAATGAAAAGGAGAAGAGATTTATACCTCCCGGTAGATCGAATCGAAGAAAAGCCTTCCCGGAGCGACACCAACACGTAGAGATTCCAAAAGGACACGAACGAGCTCCGAATCCTCCCAAACTTGGGTAGCTTCCTCCTTAGCTAGAATGGAGAAGGAAAGAAGAAGATTTGGTGGTGAAATGGAAGGATTTGGTGGAGAAATTGCTAGGGATTGCTCTCTAGGAATTTGGAGAAGAACAAGAGAGAGAAAAATAGATGGATAATGACAAATGGGAGGCTCAACCCTATCCTTATTTTGGCTGGCCATAAAGATGGTTTTGTCCTATTAGGAAAAGTCCAAAAGCCCCTACTAACCTATTCTATGAGTATTAGGAAAGGGCTAATTGGTTGGGGCTAAATTAGTCATTCTAAAGTCTCTAATCACACTAACCTTATCCATAATATTAGTCTAACCTCTAACTAAAATATTTCTATCATGTGGACTAAAATTAATATCATATGGGCCATGCCTAACTAGTGTGTGGGTCCCACTAGAGTCAAACTACCCCCGGGTCCCCGTTTCAAGTCGGATTGAGTTAAAATTCGAACCCGACTCAAATAACCCCAAAACAATATCATAAATAATAAAATAATATCAAAATAATTCAAAGAGGTCAAATACAAAAATATCCTTAGGCCAAAAATGACATTAAAATATCATAATCACATGGTTAGGCTCTAGGTCAAACAGTCTCTAGGATTTCACTAGCAAAACGTCAAAACCACAAGTCATTGATTTAAATAATGTTAAAATGATTTAAAATCACCAAAAATTATATCATGAATTAAATATCATTATTAAAATAATTATAAACACGAAATTTCAAAATTACCCTCATTTGGGAAACTGGGTGCTACAAGAGGCCAGACAATATGGTATGTCTGTCGCATACATGAATCCAGAATATCCATACGTGTTGTAACAGAGAATCACATACAACTAACTAGAACTGAAGTACAGTAATTGACAATTAAATGAGAGGACTATCAGAGAATGTACTCGCCTGGCACTCTAAAGAGAGTAGTGTAATATCAGATGTCTGCAACAGAGTCACAATATCCTAAACAGAGGAATATAGGTTATGACATGTCCAGAATGGTAAATAAGAACATACAATACAATCTACATGATTTCTAGGCTAATCTAAGTCAAAGTCAAACTTGGGTCAACCATGGTCAACACTCTAGTCAAACTAGGTCAATCCTAGTCCAACAAGTCTCACTAGGCCTAACCAAGTCTAGACTAGCATCCTAGCACCATCACAAAGTTACAAATCAACACATATTTATATATATACATACACACATCAATTTACATACATACTTGCATAGGTACATTGATATATCCATACACATTCATATGTTTTTTTTTTACATAGGTACCTGAATACATGAATCCATTCATACATTGTATCATACACATTACATTACATCATGTATTTTATATTACCTATATATATACATGCATATTTGTATACATACATTGATATATACATTCATAGGTATATAGATTACAAGCATTTTACATTCAACATCATATATATATTAGAGAGATAGAGAGAGCTATATGAGTGTATTAACATGGCAAGGAGGTGCATACATGTAGCAGTCATGTGAAGGGGGTTCCATTTTAGTCTCATGTGTGTGTAACATATGTGTGTGAGTGATACATAGATATAGGATACATTACAGGTTTCAGTTAAATGTGTGAGTGTGTGAGTGCATGAGTGTACAGTGCAACAGTGGACAGATATCAGTGGTGTGAGTGATCTCAGGTTCCAGTTTTTGTGTAAGTGGATGAGTGTGTGTGTGTACATGTCATAAATGTGTGTGTGTTCATAGGTTTAGTTCTCAGTTTTGCATAGTATCAATCTCAGATTTTCAGACAGTGAAGTGTATGTATATGACATGGTATTCAAATCAGTGTACTAAAAAATTCAACAGTGTGCAATGACAGTGTTTGCAAATCCCAGTTCTCAGGTTAAAAGGAAAGTAGTGTGCAAATCAGTGTGAAATGTGTGTGTGTCTTCCTTGTTCTCAGGAATCAGTGGATTGAGTGTGTGTGTGAACAATGTGTAATAGGACTCACTAATTCAGTGTTCTCAAATACATGTGTGTGTGTGTGTGTGTGTGTGTGTGTGTGTGTGTGTGTGTGTGTGTGTGTGTGTGTGTGATATGTTACCTGTGTGTGTGTGCTAAACTCTCATATTTTAGGAATCAAGCAATGTGTAATTGTGTGTTCAATCACAGGGTTCAGAAATTCAGGAAATCAGTGCCTATAACAGTGTATCAGTCGAATGAGATCTCAAAGCCCAACTGCAAAACGAAGACTAAAATTCCATGCTAATCATAAACCCAACATGTAAGTTAACTTTGATATGTACACATCACGACTAAATCACACAAGATAGTTAAACATGCATTGAACTTTCAGGAAAAATCGAATGAAAGTTGGGTGTTCTCAAGTAAGGAATAGTGTACATCAATTATTGTATCAGTCAAAGTTCAATTCAAAGCCCAAATACAATTTAAAAAATGAATTCCTATGCCAATCCTAAACCCCTAGTATGTAGGCTAATCTATGATATGAATTTGTGAATCTATATTCGAATTAATCACTCAAGACAGTCGAACATGCATTAATATTTCAGGAAATTAGTTAACAGTTTTAAGTATCAGAATTTAGAAAAAACTCAATTTCGAAACTCGAATCTCATGCGAATGTGAACCCCTAATATGTAGGTCAATCTCTGATACATATAGGTGAACAAAACATCCCAATTAATCGATCAAACAGTTTAAATCATACATCAAAATCTCAGAAAATAGAGTTCAGCCTAGGTATAAGAAAAATATAGGTTAACCCGAATTTACAATTGAAAATCACATAATACATAAAATTGATAGTTGATATAGGTTCGTGCACATGTACATGTGTCCCACGGATTGTATCGTGTCCAAATAATAGGATACGAGGTGTCCAAGTACTTGAAAACACACAAACATACGCACAGACTGCACTGTCTCGTGCAGCGAGTCCACGCTCTCGTGGACACGACACGAGGTACGACATGTCTCATGCTCGTGTCCACGTGTAGCCCACGTATAGGCCTATACATGCGATACAACCCGAGACACGGTGGACGCGCATACGCGTGATACGACACGTGTATCAGACGCGTTTCTGCGCGTATACAGTCTCTGTGTATGACCAGTACGGCCTCGTTTTTGTGTCCGACACGAAACGAGGTGTCGTAAAACTTGGAGAGTGACTTGTCAGTTACTGCCCCAACCTCCACACTAAGTTTTGCGTGTCAAAATGCTGTGTCCAGAGAGAAATAGGACACGGGTAGCAGGACAGCGCACACGCGTGTTGTGCAGCGTGCCTGCACCCATTTTCGACACGAAATCGACACAAAAATTACATCAGTCTTCACAAAAGTTAAAGTACATACATAGATCTACGAAACCATGCAATTAGTTTTACAAAAATTGAAAATAAAATCCTAAGTGGCATTCTATCAAACACTTACCTATATACTATGACACGTGTCCGATACGGATACTAAATGGACACAAATTCTACCCAAATTCTAGGGACAGCAAGGGGACACCTAGATCTAGCATAATATAGAAAGAAATCAGAATATTAGCACAATTTGAGGAGTTTTACCTATAGCTGCAAATAGCAAGAAAAAACTTCAAATGGGGGGTTCCTCCTTGCTAGCCAAATGCTCCAAATTGACCCAAAGCTGGAATTACTCTCCACAAACAGAAAATAGGAGAGTATTAGGCTCTAATGCATGAAACTAGAGTGAAAAAAGAATTAAAATGAAGAATCTATGGATTGGGGAAATATAGCCATACCTTTTCTTTCTCTATGTGTTGGAATGATACAAAAAAGGCAAAAACTAAATGAGAAGAATATTTATAGGAAGGGGAGCCCTAGTGGCTGGTCATAATGAATGGAAATTAGGGTTAGGGTTTAGTCTAATGGGCTTTGGGCCAATTTGAATGGTCATGAAAATCAAGTCATGAGTCTCAAGTCATTGAACCTAATCATTAATCCTCTCATTTCAAACTTGATCCTAAGTGACTAAAATTGGGTTGACTTAAGTTAGACTAGGGTCACACTATGCTAACTAAGTCACCAAAGTCAAGGTCAAAGTTTAGGACAGTCTCTTAAGTCACAGCTAGCAAAAAGTCAAAATTAATAATCACCAATGCAATAAATCATAAAATAATTCATAGAGGCCAATGACCAAAATACCCTCATGCTCAAAAGTAAAAATAAATCATCCTAATGACATGGTTAGGCTCTAGGTCATGCAGTCTCTAGGGTTACACTATTAAAACATCAAAATCATAAGTCATTGATCAAAATGGTTTTTAAATTGATTTTTAAAATCACCAAAAATATAATGTGATTTAAATGCAATAAATAATGATTATAAATACAAAATTTCAAAAATACCCTCATTTGGAAAACTGGGTGTTACAGACTCGACCCGGAGGGAAATAATGATGAGTGCTTTGGGAGCACGGGTAATGCAAGGCAGCAGAGAGGCTCGCTACCTACTATGGTGTCATCACATTATCTTAAAGTAAAGTAAAAAGAGTCCATATGGTTTAACAATGCCAGTGACCATGTAGTCATGATGCACGCTAATGAATGTTTTGTGCAGGCAGAGTAAGTATATCTGCTAACCTGTATTTGATGCAGGTACGAGGAGTCGGCTATCGATAAAAAATCACTTAAATATGATATATTCAATACATATGTTGGTTTATCTTGCTTGCTTAATATGCTAAACAAACTGATGCTGTAATGTTGTCTTTCAAATGAGAACCTTCTTAACATGTTCAATTCAGTATGCCAACATGTTGCCTTGCTATGAAACTGCTCAAACATAACATGCATGCTAAATGATGCTCTCTATGAGAATGGTCATAACATGTTTAAGATGTTAATGCTAACGATACCTCAATGATACCTTCACATGATAACACCAAGTATGCTATAATGATGCCTCCACATGAATGCTATTAAGAACAAGTTTACATACTTCAATGTTTCTGCTTATGAACTGTAAACTGATGCTAGGCCCCAACTAGAAAGATTACTCAAATAAATGTTTGCAAAAATTTACCACTTAGTGTTGGTTTATGCGAGTGGGTTGGATTCTGCTCGTTAGTACATAGATGATGTACTACACGTTGTGGGAACTCTTTTTAGGTGCTCGTACTTGGGGAGTTCTGTACACGAAGATTGGCTTGATCGATCCCGCGGCATCGAAGATTTGTTGGGCATGCAGAAGCCCTCCTTGCAAAAGATGATGTCTTTTGTTTATAAAGGGAAAAATGTATGGAACATTGTAATCAGTTGTACCAGTGAGTTGTATGCCAAGTCGGTATATCGAGTTGTAATCCAATGAATCAAACTATCAAATGTAAGCTTTACGATATTTGTCCAGTTGGCTATCAATGTAAAGTGAGATGTGTTGTAAACATTATATTTCGTTACAAATCTTGTACTTTTCTTCAAGTATCAATAAAGAGAATACATTTTACATACACTACCAAAATATGTCGAGATAGCGACGGCCAGATCCGTCGGCAATCAGTATTAGCGACCGATCACTGATGGATCTTGGTCAAAATAATCCGTCGGCAATCAGCTCGTCGCTAATAAAGATCCGTCGCTAAGTAGTCGAAGAGCGACGGAATAGCGACGGCTTTTCGTCGTCATAATACGATGCATTAGCGACGACTTTCCGATGGGCTTTCGTCCATTTCAAGTATTAAATAATTAACTGTGTAGACGCTAGCGACGGATAGTCCGTCGGTAAACCGTCGTAACAGTGTATCAGAGGGTATCGTTCCGTCACTAGTCCATCGATAGCCGTCGCTAACAAAGGACGGATTAGCGACGGAATACTAACGGATTATCCGTCGACCATGTTCTGAAAATGCTTGACATTTCCAGAACCATGGCGACGGATAAATCGTCGCGACTCCATCGCTACGCCGTCGACATAGTGACTGATTAGTGGCTGATTATCCGTCGCCATGGTTCTGGAAATGTCATGCATTTCCAGAACCTTGGCGACGGATATTCCGTCGCTATTCCGTCGAACTATATACCAACAGAACCTTGCCGACGGATATTTTGTCGACCACCCGTCGCTAACTGGAAACAATTTCAAATCTCCAGTTAGCGACGAAAATTTCGTCGATAAGTAGTCGAAAACTGGAAATATCCGTCGCTAACCGGTCACTAGTCCGTCGCTAACTGAGATTATTTTGAAAAAAAATTCCAGCACTTTTTATGTTCACAAAAATATGCATAAACCAAACCAATATATAATGCACACCAATTATCCAACAATCACATAGACCAAATATATAATGCACACCAATTATCCAAGAATCACATAGACCAAATATGCACATACGAATTTAATGCACACTAATTATCCAAGAATCACATAGACCAAACCAAATTAATATAAAATAGACATCAATTATCCTGAAATCATAAACTAATATTCGTCGTTATAATCCGATCATAGGACAAATATTCTAAAATTCCCACAAATATTCCAATTTTTTTTAATTACAATACTTTAAGGAGGAGGAGGAGTTCGATTGCCCGGTGGTGGTAATCCCTGCTGCGACCGACGGATATACTGCTCCACTAGGTACGACGGTAAGTCGTCGTAGACACTGCTCGAAAGTCGACGTAGCTGCTCTGGCGACATGAGATCAAGGAGTGTCGTCACAGTCGAAGGCGGTACCAGAGGGGCAGCAGGGTTGAAAAAAAGATGACCGACGAAAGAAGAACCGACACCAGCAGTCGACGGACCGGCAGCAATAGAAGACGGACCAACACCAGCAGCAGATGGAGGCGGAAAGTACGTGGCAATTTGCTCCCGCAAGGACGACACCGCCTCGTGCAGCTGCGTAAGCTGCGACCTAACATCATCGTCTGTCGGGGCCGCGGGAGGAGGCGGTACCGGTGGAAATCTCTGAGTCGCTATGTGCAACGGCCCTAGGGAGCCGACTCCGTACATGAGCCCTTTCTTAAAGCCGTCGACAGTATCTACGAACAAGTCGTTGCGAGCGGCCAAAGAAGAGGGCGTCTGGGCGGGCGTCGTTTCACCGACATCCTCGGTGTCAGTTAACTGAGCCCGACTAAGGGCCTCACGATACACAGCCTATCAAATAAATGTGTTTTTATTATAAGATTTACCTAAGTTGTAATCTAAATCCTATGTTTCACTAAGCTAAGTGTGAATCCTAAGTTTACCTAAGTTATAGTCCGAATACTTTTAATTCTAACGTAAATCTCATAAACATAAGTACTTACATCAGTCACCTTGGCCCTCTCGTCGACGAAGCTCCCGTCCTTCCGTCTCTTATGCGTATGCTGGAACACGTCGTGCATGGTGACCGATTCTAGCGCCCTTCCCTCCTTCACCGCCCGTTGGGTCTGCATACGAAATTTCTGTAGAACTTAATTAACTCCGCATGTTAATAATACCTAATTCGATAGTGAAATAAATTTACGGTATCTCACCAGATCTGCAAGCGTCGCTGCGTGGGGCCTTGATCCCCCCGTATGAATCCCTGCGGCCCATCGGTTCGCCTTCGCCTTCTCCGATTTCTCCTTGTACACAGGAGTATTCATCATATCTAAGAGGTCCTCATAATAGTCCTGCCTTTCGGCCTCGTCTGCCCCATTTTCAGGTCATGAATCATATCCTGTATCTTCTTCAAGGCAGCGCTTCTGTAGGTCCTGCGGATCGCGTCCTCGCGATGGAGGGGCCACCAGTACGTCATCTAACATACAAATTCAATTATCACGTAATTTAAAAAATGGTTGATTAAAGAGTAACTAATAATTAACTAGAAGATATAGATATATACCCTCAACTCGTCGAGCCAGACGCACTTCAAGTTTGGGGGCACCGACGAAAAGTTAAGGTAGGGACCATGGAAGTTAGCCCTGATAATTTCTCCAAGAGCCCTGGCAACATTAAACGGAAAAAACCTACAAAGAAGAAACGACTGGATAATGAACAAATGCACCGACACGGGCTTCGTATGTGTAGGTCCTAAAAATCAAATTGAACCCATCAAAGAAGTCATGAAAATCAAATTGTGCATCCTTCAAGTGAACTGCACAGGAAACAGATTGCGCAACAACTCAACTGCGCAAGCTGAATTGCGCACACATCCAAGCGCGCAAGCTGACGTGGCATCGTCATCATTATCTGACAGAAAATCAGATCTTCTGACAGCTGACAGCCCGAATAACGAGGAAACTGTTCGTTTCTTGTGTAGCACAACGCTCGAAGACAGCTGTACATGCAGCGCAAGCTACCAGCCCAATCGAAGTGCAATCTGCCAGACTCTCTACAGCGCAATTCAATCTAGCGCAGTCTGAAGCCAACGCAGTTCATGTGGCGCACTCTATCAAGACAACTGACAATTTACACGTGGCCTACATGCCATCAATTACTCACCATGTGGCAACCGTCTGTACACGACCAAGCACATTTCAATCAAACAATGCCATGCGTCACGTACTGGTGGTCCACGATCGAGTAACTGCCAGCGCAGTTCGCTGCTTGCGCAGTCCAATATCTGCGCAATCCATCCTGCACAATTCAGAATAACTAAAAATTAGTTATTTCCAGAACTCTATAAATAGAGTTTCAATTCTTCATTATCAGGCCCAGATCATAGAGATCATTCAAGTCATCACCAGAGATCAGGAGTTCTTGCCAAAGTGCTGCTGCATTCTTCAGAGGCTATCGTCTTCAACGTTCACATCGTCCAAGGGATAAAGCGATCGCCATTCAGATCGGATTCCTATAGTTGTACTTTTCCAGAATTCTATTGTAATCTTCTTACAAAGTTTGTGAAATAAAGATCAACTTTTGTTTTTACAAACAAAATGGCGACTCTTCTGGGGACGACTTTCTCCTCCGATGAGGAAGTGACAACTCAATATGACGTTGCGTCTATCGGAAAGACGCAGAAGACGCTGGTTGTAAAGGTCAACCAGACGGCCTACGAGGCGATGATCAACTCCAGGACCACCCCTCGTACTGCAACAACTTCTGCCACCAGCAAAGTTTACCCAGTGTGGGTCCCCAAGACTGTTGTGCAGTCTACTGCCTATGCTGCTCAGCCTGCTGCGCAGTCTACTGTCTCTGCTCCTAAGACTGTTGCGTAGTCTACTGCCTCTGCTGCGCAGTCTGCTGCTACTGCCCATGCGCAGTATGCTGCTCCCCTTGCCAGTACACAAACCACTTCCTATACTGCTCTGTCAAAGTACAAGACTCCTCTTCCCCTGGCACAGTTGGCTGCAACTCTGCCTGCGCAGTCCACCACTCCAGCAACCAGAGTGCAACTCAAGCACTCTGAAGTCAAGACTCCTGCTGCACAATCTGCTGTGACTGTGGCCAGAAGTCCTTCTCTCAAAGCTCCTCATGCGCAACCCGTCAGTGCGCCAACAGCTACTTCAATCCCTGCGCAAACTGTGCCAACGCAGTCTAAGAGGGACAGCCCTTTGGCTAATCCCTCTTCTTCTCACAGCAAGGGGAAAAATTATGCTCCTCTTTCCAAGCACTCTGTTGCTCCAGCGCAATCCACTGGGGGTAGTCTGTTGACTATTCCTCCTCCCCCGAACAAAGGAAAAGGCCCGTTGGTCTTTTCTCAAACTTCCTCATCTCACGACTTGGAAGACAACAGGGGGAAACGCTCTTTAGTTAACCCTTCTTCACAAAACAAAGGAAAAGGACCTTTGGTCTTTTCTCAGTCTTCCTTAGTTTTTACCGTAGAAGATCAATCTGAGCGTGCCTCGGCACCAGTTAATACAAGAACTCTCTCAAACAAGAGTTCTTCTTCCTTCCTTGCCAAAGGGAAGTGTACTGATCAAAGAGGTATTCTGCCTACTCCGGTAGCAGAATTTTAAGATCTCCCAACTCTCAAGATATCCCGTTCAAAATAGAGAAAATTGTTGGTGTCTCAGACAGAAACCCCTGGGGGTGAATTTGCTGATCTAAGAACTTATCTCAATATACCAACTTCGGTGAAACGCAAACAACCAATGCCGAAGACCAACCAGCATCAGAGACAAACTTCCAAGACCAAAAATTCTGATACCTATGCTAATAAAATGAGTACTTTCCTGTACACTCAAGGGACAAAACATTTGAAGAACCGAAACCATATTCTGAATGTTGTCAAAGAATATATCCCTCCAACTTCTTCTCGTCCTGCCATTGTTCCCGATCTTCGAGAACACCTCAAACAAAAACGGGACAACATTTCAACACCTCCAGTACAATCACTTGGACACTATTATAATCATAAGGTTGTCATCAAGTGTTGTTGTCAGACAACAAAATAATCTGTCTTCGATCGTCTGAACTTTACAAACTCTGAACCTATGTCAGAAGATGAAGATGAAGTTTTGTACGCTTCTGTCAACATGACTTTCCGAGACACTGGGGGTAGAAAGTGCTCCAAGCACGGCAAGCCTCGCAAGCCAAGCCAGCAGTATTTGGATCTACTCCAAGAATCTTCTGATGGAGTATTCCAATATATCCGATCCCGAAGCCGAGATACAATCGGTCAAAGGAATCTTCAAGATCCTTCCGGTCATCTTCCTCTTCCTCACTCAGGAGATGATTCTTTCTCCGACTATGATGCATACAGTAAAAGTTTGGAACAGACAGTGTCTTCCACTGTACCTAGAGAAGTGACAGCTTATGTTGTCACTGAAGACCCAGATGCTTTCAGTTCAGCTAGTCAAGAACAACGGATAGCTGCGCTAGAAGACAAGCTGAAGACCATGGCTGAAATGGTTGCAAGTATACATTCTATCATCGTGGCCCAACATACAGTACCACCGACTATACCTGTTACAAATCCTGAGATCATAGCATCGTCGGTGCCTGTCAATTTAGGGCTGAGGGTAGCATCTCCTCAAGTACCCCTTGTACCAATTCAACCTACACCCAGTCAGTCAGGTACTGGGGGTAGTGCTTACCACGCTGTTCCTCCCCTAACACTCTGATTCAGCCTGCTCCTTCTATATCAGTGGAGGATGCCAATGAAGCTGTCAAACTCCTACGCACTCAGTTTGAGGCCTTCAAAGAGAAGGACAACTTGCAGAGGTTGGGGATCAAACAACCCTACCCAGTTGAATGGAAGGAAGTCCCATTTCCTTCAAAGTACAAAATTCTAACAATCTCGTTGTTTGATGGCAGCACTTCTCCCAGTTAGTTCATTAACCACTTTGAGGTAATGACTGTCCAACTTCAGCCAAATGACGCTCTTCTTACCAGGGTATTCGTCGGCTGTTTAGCCGGTGTGGCATACGATTGGTACAGAAGCCTGTCCGATGGCTGTATCACTTCTTTCTCAGGTCTAAAATAAATCTTCTTGGAACGATTCTATGAGGGGATCAATGACATGACCATGTTAGCCCTTAATAAAATCAAACAAAGGCATAATGAAACCGCTGAGAGTTTTATTGAAAGGTTCCGCCGAGAAGCTTTAAAAATGCCTCCTGGAACTCCGGCCGCTGTCACCATAGACACCTGCAAGGCAAATCTTTTGCCTATCATCAGCATGTGGATGGGGTCAACTCAGTTCCAAGATTGGCCATCCTTCATTGTTAACGCTAAAGCAGCTGAAGTTAGTGCTGAAAAATTCAAGCAGCTAGGGGTACACATGTCTAACCCCGACCGGGATGAACACCAAACATCGGGTGGTGGTAATCGCCAGAACAACCACAAGGGAAAAGAGAATTTGAATATCAACTTGAAGAACAAAAAATCTTTGGCGGTCAACGTAGCTCCACCTACGTCCACTTCTACTCCTTCTGCACCTCCACCAAGGGAACCTCGTCCGAAAGTAGAGTACTCATTTGACGAGAATGACACCGTAAGCATCTTTGATTGCTTGATCAAAAGCAATAAGCTCCAACTCCCAGACCCAAAGAAGCCTGATGAGGTCAGCAAAACTGATCATCCCAAATACTGTGTCTATCACAGGTTCATTGGGCATCCCACTCGAGCATGTTATATGCTCAAAGGCAAAATTCAAGAGCTAGTCAACGCTGGTGTTGTCACTTTGCAGCAAGACGAGAAGACTGTTACCGCGAACATGGTCTCAGTTCAATTCGATGACTTTTCTCCACAGATGGTACAATACGGTGTCATTCCTATCCCCAAAGCTACTCTTGAGATCGAGAATCTTCTTCCTCCATAAAGTGAAGGTCTCGTCCCCTTGTCTCTTGACAATGGCGAGATTATGTGGATCCATCCTGATCTTGCTTCGGAGTTCGAACTTTTCTCCTCCTCCAAGAAGAAAGGATGCTCCAAGGGCAAAACAAAGATCTACAATATGGTGTCTTTTGACCCCATAGTTGACGAGAAAATCCTGCTGGGCACCAGATCAGGGAAAGCCTATCTAAAGGATTATCCCGAAGCTCAGGAGAATCCTGCTTCTTCTTCTGAGCCCGCTCCAGTGCAACCTGCTTCCACTGAAGACATCCCTTCTACCTCCTCACCAGTTGTAAAAATTACTCTTCCCAAGCCGACAGTCACTGACAAAGGCAAACAACAAGTCCGCTTCGACAAACCTTTGAAGAATTCATCTCCTTCTAGACTTGAAAAGACTTACAACTTTGATATCTTGGCTCAATTAGCCAATACATCGGCACGGCTATCAATTTTTGAGCTCTTGCGCCTCTCCAAAGAGACTCGTAAAACTCTGAGTGAAACTCTAATGCAGGCAGAAACCTGTCTAGCCCTTCTAAAGAAGCCGAAAGTAGAGCCAGTCTTTTGCCTCCATTGTCATAGTGTGTTGGAATTAATTCCAAACATTACCTTCACACAGGATGACATGCTGATGGAAGACAACAGGCATGACCGTCCTCTATACTATACAGGATATGTCGACTCAATGAAAGTCGATCGTATTCTGATAAATCCAGGGTCTGCTCTCAGCATCATACCAAAGACAATGTTAGATGCATTGAAGATCCCAGTGCATAGTCTTTCCGGTACAATCACCACCATCCTTGGGTTCAATCGAGGAAGAAGTGAACCTCTGAGCAAGATTCGCCTAAAACTCCAAATAGGCAATCTCCGCACAAAGGTGACCTTCTACATCATTGACAACCATGGTTGTTCTTACAATGCTCTGTTGGGGAGACCACTCCTGTATGAACATAACATTGTTCCTTTGACTCTCCATCAATGTTTTAAATATGTCGATGATAATAGAGAGGTTCAAAAGGAGGTTGCTGGTCTCTATCCGTTCAAAGGTGTCGAAGCATACTGCAACGATGCTCGTATGTACAAGGATGAGTTCATGAAAGTAGTATTGTCTCTTGACACTGAAGAAGAACAAGAAGCAGTGCCTAATGACACTCTCATCATACCTGTCAAAGGGTGTATTTCTCGTCCTCAATCCTCCAAACCACTGGCAATTCACTTGCCAGTCCAGAAACAGCCAACTGATGATGGTCAGGATCAAAGAGAGCTCACCTCTTCTGAGCCACTTGTTATTGACTTATGTCGTAACAAGGAAAAAAGACTGCTCACCTCTTCTGAGCCACTTGTTATTGATTTATCTCATAACAAGGTAAAAGGGAGCTCACCTCCTCTGAGCCGCTTGTTATCGACCTCCGTCGTAATAAGTCCAATCCTCCTCCGCGTTCTTCTTCTCCCTCTCTTGTAATCAATCTGACCAAGCCTGCTAAGGCTAAATGTCCTGTTGTAAATACAGATGTACAAATCAATGTAAAAGCATCTACTTTCCAGTATACTGATGTCATTTATCATGCTAAGTGCTATTTGGATATGTTAGATAGCTTTCGGTCATTTACGATGGGAGTTGTATAGTCTCTTCGAACAGAAGTCTTACTCGAACACCCAGATGATTCATACTTTGTTGTCCCTTCTCGAAAGAGAGGCGAGAGTCCGATACTTTTTAGTAAAGGACCAGAACAAAAATTCAGTTATACAGATGATAGCAAAAGTAACGATACGGGGCATCTTCAACTTCGTCGTTACAGTCAACAATCAAAAGACATCATCCGAAAGATGGGTTATGACTTCAAGAATGGTCTCAACTACGGCAAGGGTAGAAGAACTCCTATCCGTATGGCTGTTCCGAAAGGAAAGTCAGAGATTTACTATAGTAGGACCAAAAGAGGTCTCGAATATTCTTCACCTCCGGTATTATCTCCAACAGTCTCTGAATCCGATAGTGAAGAGCGCTCTAATTCTTCTGATTCCAGATCATGAGATTCTGACACAAGCATTGGTCAAGTTCATCAATTGATTGTATCTTCTAACATGGTCTCCGTTGAACTTCCAGAAGGCTATGACGAGGATATTGAAGAAAATCCCGAAACAGATCCTTGGGCTCAACGAATGGATACCCAATGAAAACTCCGATTCGAACAAAGGGAACCTCCTATCGAAGATTAATTAGTTCAAATTGATGTAGGAGAGAGCGGGTTACCTCGTCCAATATTCATCAGCAAGAACCTTCCAGAGGCAGATAAGCAAGAATTAATTCTTCTTATTCAAGAATACATTAACATCTTTGCCTGGAGCTATGAAGACATGCCAGGTCTAGATCCCAAAGTTGCTACTCACAAATTGAATATCTTGCCTAATGCAAAATTGGTCTAACAGCAACAACGACGCTTCAAGCCAGAAATGATGGACGCAATCGATGATGAAGTCAAGAAGCTCATCTCTTGTGGCTTTATCCGAGAAGAACAACATCCAGATTGGGTAGCCAACGTCGTTCCAGTCCTGAAGAAAATCGGCAAAGTTTGAATCTGCATCGACTTTCGAGATCTTAATAAAGCTTGCCCAAAAGATGAATTTCCTCTCCCTATCACAGACGTCATGATTGATAACACCTGTGGGTTCGAGCGAATATCTTTCATGGATGGATTCTCTGGATACAATCAAATTCAGATGAATCCTGAAGATGAAAAATACACTTCTTTCTGCACTCCTCGCAGAGTCTACTGCTATACTATAATGCCATTTGGTCTCAAGAACACTGGTGCAACTTACCAACGAGCTATGAGTACCATCTTTCGAGATCATCTTCGCAAGACTGTCGAATGCTACGTCGACGATATTGCTGTTAAAAGTCGTCTAAAGGAAGATCACATCCAAGACTTGAGAACTATTTTCAATCTAATGCGCCAATATCAACTCAAAATGAATCCCACCAAGTCATTCTTGGGTGTCTCTAGTGGCAAATTTCTCGGCTTCGTCATTACCTCTAAGGGTATACACGTGGATCCCGAGAAGATCAAAGCCATTCAAGAGATGCGTCCTCTACGCAACCTAAAAGAGCTACGAGGATTCCAAGGTCGACTTGCGTACATCAGGAGATTCATTTCAAAACTGTCTGGACGCTGCAGACCATTTACTCAACTAATGAAGAAGGGTGTATCTTTCATTTGGACCGAAGAATGTCAACGAGCATTTGATGACATAAAGCGATATCTCATGAACCCACCAGTCTTGGTGCCGCCGATCTCAGGCATACCATTCTTAATGTATGTCCGTGCTATGGATCATTCATTGGGTGCTCTACTTGCCCAAAAGAACAAAGAAGGCTATGAACAGGCCATCTATTATCTCAGTCATACTATGATTGGTGCCGAACACCGTTATAGTCCGGTCAAAAAAGAATGCCTAGCTCTTATGTTTGCTGTTCAAAAGACTCGGCATTACATCATTGGCCAAACTATTCATGTCATATTCCGAGTTAATCCTCTTCGGGTAATGATGAAGAAACCCAGCACACTCAATTCTCGGCTGGCTACATGGGCCATTCTGCTAGCCCAATATGACATGGAATATGTTCCTCAAAAGTCTGTCAAAAGTTAAGCACTGGCGGATTTCTTAGCATCTCATCCTGTTCCAGAGACATCCAAACTCTATGATGAAATTCCAGACGAGACATTGGAATCAAATATGATCTCCGAAGAATTTCCTACTTGGCGTCTATTCTTTGATGGTGCATCCAGGATTGGACCCAATGGTGCCATTGTTGCAGGAGTTGGAGTTGTACTTATTTCTCCAGACGGGTCAACTATTCAAAGAGCCTATTCTTTAGGCGAACCTTGCTCCAATAACGTAACAGAATACAATACTCTACTTATTGGTCTTCAGTTAGCTAAACAACTAGACATTGAATATCTTGAAGTGTATGGTGACTCCAAGCTGGTTGTTAACCAGGTTAGAGGAACCTATGAAGTTTGCCATCAAGATCTAGTGCCTTACTATGAAGCGGCAATCAACATGGCTACATCATTTAAAGCCTTCTTTATCGAATATGTCCGACTAGCTTGCAACACTGAAGCAGATGCTTTGGCCAATCTTGCAGCAGTCTTAGCCATCCCTATCAAAAGATAGCAGATGGTGGTTATCTCTAATCGGGAATTGTTCTGCATCGAAAACAATCATAATATTGAGTTCATTAATTTTACTGAAATCAATGTTATTGGTAAAGATTGGAGAGCTCCTTTCATCGACTTCGTAGTTCATGATATACTCCCTGAAGATCCCAAGGAAGCTATGAGTATTCGTCGGTGGTCTCTGCGATTCTACTACAATTAGACCACTAAAATTCTTTACCGGCGGACTTATGACGGCTTACTCTTGCGCTGTCTTGCTGGTGATGAAGCGAAGCAAGTATTGCGTGAAGCTCACTACGGTGTCTGCGGAGCACATCAACCTGGTCCTAAGCTACAAGACCGTATCTGACGCATGGGTTACTACTGGCCCTCTATGGTATCTGATGCCATCGAATATGCAAGAAAATGTCGAGCTTGTCAAATCCACACAAATTTTATTCATCAACCGTCGGAATTCCTTCATCCGACTGCTGCTTCCTGGCCTTTTGAAGCTTGGGGCATGGACATTATAGGTCCCATCAATCCTCCTTCTTCTAGAGGACATCGGTTCATACTGGCAATAAACGACTACTTCTCCAAATGGGCCGAAGCTATACCATTGGCTGAAGTCAAAACCAGCAGTGTTATCAACTTCGTCAAACATCATATCATCTATAGATTTGGTGTACCTCGACGAATCATTCATGACAACGGACCTCAGTTCATCAGCCAAAAATTCACAAGGTTCTGCGATGATCATCGGATTGACAATGTCGCTTCGAACAGCCTACAATCCTGCTGCTAATGGCTTGGCTGAAGCTTTCAACAAGACTATCATCAAGATCCTCAAAAAGTTTGTGTCTACTAACAAACGAAACTGGAGTAAAAAGCTTGGGGAATGTCTTTGGGCCTACTGTACTACGGTCCGTAACCCTACAGGCTGTACACCCTTCTCTCTGGTGTACGGCTGTGAAGCAGTTCTACCCCTGGAGCTTCAAATTCCATCTTTAAGGATTGCCATCGCCAACGAACTCACTACAGAGAACAACGACTTTCTTCGACTCCAAGAATTAGAAACGCTTGACGAGAAACGGCTATTGGCTCAATAGCATATTGAGTTATACCAAGCTCGCATCTTAAAGACTTTCAACCGTAAAGTTAAGGTCAGAGCCTTTCAGAAAGGAGAGCTCGTTCTAACCGTCAAACGTCCTATGACTATGACTCACATGAACAAGGGCAAGTTCGATGTGAAGTGGGAAGGACCTTACATTGTGAGCAAAGTTTTCTCAAATGGAGCCTATCAACTCTCAGAGCTGGATGGTCGAGTTGCAATGATGCCCATCAATGGCAAGTTTTTCAAAAAGTATTATGTATAAATGTAAAAGGCATTCTTGTAAATATGATCGGACAAGTTCATAAATAAAATTTGATTTTATTTCATCATGAATGATAGTACATAATATCAAGGAAGGTCACTATCATCCTTCTCAAAATTGGGACGAGGACCACTACCGTCCTTCTCAAAGACATAGTCGACAAAAGAGCCGAGAACATTCTTGCTCGAACCCACCAGGAACTTGCAAGCAGCCATCCTCATGGCCTCTTCTTCCTCTGTCTTCCCTGGTTCAAGAAAAAGATCCAAGATATCCCTTGGCGACTTGGGTATAGACGAACCTTCGCCTACCTCTGTCTGCTTTGGCTGGACCGGTTCGACTGGACATTCTTCAGTAACCGCTTCAACCTTTGGGGCGATCTCAGCCTTCGTGGATGCATCTCTAGACGACATCTTTATGTTGAAAAAATAAAAGTGATCATTCCATCTGATTTTTTGTTCTATTTATAGACAGAGATAATGAAGCGACACATTCATCCGACGGTTCGCCTGTTCATTACACTCATCTGACGGTTCGTTCGTTCATTACATTCACCTGACGGTTCACCCGTTCATTTAATTCATTTGACGGTTCATCCGTTCATCCCGACGATTCATTTCGTTCATTCATTTCGTTCACACATTTTGACGAATCATCCATTTCATTCATATCAGCAACTTGTCATCTTTGATTAAGTTGTCTACTGAAATAATGATATTCAATAAATTATATTCTGCCATGTCCACATTACCTCTGAGCAGATATAATTGAATATAATTATTTTCTAAAATCAAGAAATATATCATGTCTTGCACCTCTGAATATATTTTCTATCGCTATTATTTATATCTGAATAAGATATGCAATAAATAATAGAGCCACAAAGGAAATGTCTTTTTATTGATCAAAATTGAAAGACATTACAACATTACATGTCACAAAAAAAATTGAAGATACAAAAAGTCTTTCTCATTCCGTTGGCAGGGTCATCAAGCTAGTCATCTGCTGCTTTAAAGATTGTAGTCGCTCCTCACGAGAGTCCATCACTCGCTTTCTAGCTTCCTCCATCCCAGACTTATCGTCGAAAGACGACATGGTTACTAATTTGCGAGAGATTTCAGCTTGATGAGTTGCGACATACTCATCTCTTTCCTGAGTTAGAGCATCCAGTTGTTGAACTGCAGCCTGATGTTGTGTGACCTCATCCTCCAGAGCAAGCTAAACAAGTCTCAGCTCTTCTTGAAGATGGGCAGATTCTGCTTGCAGCTCAGCAACTTTCCTCTCCTTCTCTTCAGCAACAGATGCTATTGTTTCCACTTGGGAATTATACTCAGCAGACTTAGTAGAGAAAGTGTCCAAGAGAACTTGGAGATCAACCTTCGCAACTGCAACTTCTTGTGACATCTTTTCGAATTCAGCCTGTACCAAGAGCTCCATCTCCCCCCTATTAAGATCTTTGTAGATTCTAACCGATGCCTCCAGCTCATCTAATATATGTTCAAGAAAAATAGCCTGAGCTCCGTCACCTTGACTGCGGATGGCATTGATCAGATAAGAGGTTGGACCTCTAACTGTAGAGAAACCAGCATCTTCTTTCTCTATCACCCTATCTACCAAGGGTCCCAACGAATTAAAGAAAAGGTTGGTGAAGGAGCTAATGATAAATCAGTTAGTAGCCAGAGCACCAGGTGTAGTGGCTACTCCCATTGACGACGAAGCAGCAGGTGCTTGGGATAGACATTCAGCTTTTTGTACATAAATGGAGGGGTCTATGGATAGAGGAGCTATCGTAGAGCTAGCTGCCCCTCCCAGATGTTCTTCTGCAAAATCAAATGAGCCTTATCATTGTTTGTTGTTGTCATTAGCAACTAATTGAAAAGGATCAAAAGTAGAGGCAATCTTACCATGGCTTGGTCCAGCGACAAGTCTGTCATCTGCTGGTACAGGTTCCACCCTCGTAGAATTAGCCTCAGACATTACTGCCTGGCTACTACCCGCCTCGGAGCCACCCGAAATAGGTCGGCTACCACTAGCTATCGCCGTTATTGGCACTATGTCTGTGCATGCGGGAGAAATTGGGGATGATTCGATTTCTGCATAGATAAAAAAATAGAGATGTCAGCCATTTAATCTGTGAAAAGAAGATTGATAATCTCATTTAATACCTTTGGGATCAGCAGTAGTAGTTTCCTCAGGTGCTACTTCTTCATCCGCACTCTTTTCTGGAGACACATGCACCTCAACATCCTCTTCAGGATTCGGCGTGTCATCAACAGCTTTTGGGGATACATGGACATTAGCGTCCTCTTCTGGATTTAAAGTATCATCAACAGCTTCTGTTGATGCAACTTCATTACTTATACTATCCTCCGGTACTTCTTTACTGTCAGTTGCGACGACCGGATCTACATCATCCTGTAGGCCGAAGTCGCAATCATTCAATGCATCGATCATTAAACGATCCGTGTTCCTGGTGTAGCAGGAAGCTGTGTGGTCTCTACTGCAAGTGTAGGAGATCGCACCACTTCATCCTCTTTTTTCACGGCTTCTTCCATGGTGTCTACAGCCTCATCCCTCCTTTCTGGACTGAAAGCTTCAGGTTCAGGGGCGGGTGTAGGAGATGACATTGTAACTCCAACAATAGCACTAGCCACGACCGATGACATAGGTCGAGGAGTGACTACCTTCTTTCTCCGGAAGACTATTTTCTTTCTATGTAGAGGTCTCTCTGGACTCTCTACATCTATAACATTGTCTTGTCTTTGGATAGAGGTCGGGGTCGCCGCCTCTTCTCTTTGAATTGATTCGGCCTGCTGCCGAGATTGTGATCGGGTCGTGACCCTTTCTGAAGGTTCCAAGACAAGCCTCTTCTTCGCAATCGGAGAAGAAGATTCCTCTATTCTTCTCTTCCTCTCCTTGGCTGGAGATCTGACAACCTTTAAGGAGATGCGCAATGGCTCGTTGACTTCTTCTGGGAAGTCGGCCTCCCTAGAAGCTTCCAACGGTATATCGGCTGGTTTACGCTCTTTCTCGTTGCCAGGAGCCAACACAACAGTTACTCCTTTCTTCAATCTGGTTGCTGTCGCGAAGCTGTCGGCGAGACTAAAGTTTTCGGCAAAGGTATTCGCCGATGTGTAGAAGATTGAATATGTGTACAGCATCCGCGGGCCATGGTCGCTCTTTGTCGGCATCGAGAACAGTGTTCTGGTATCTCGAGCATTATAATAAGCCCATGCCCGGGCTCCATCAATCAGATAGCCTTTTTCTTGCAGGCACGTTATGGCGTTACCCACGTGGAATTGGTCGTAGCCGAATTGACGGACAAAGTGGCTGGGAAGATATGGTTCCAAATAACATTCATCTTCAAATCTATAAACTAGGTATGACGGTCTAATTGTCTTTAGCCAATCAAATACTGCACGACCCAAAGGTTGCCTCCCAAGATCAACCAGATTTGTAGACATATGTTCATAGCCAGTTGGAGGGAGAACACAATAGAAATTCCACCCTTTCTCGAGATTCAGAGCTCGTCTGCAATCTCTTAGGCTGGTATATATCCACTTGCTTCTGGAGAATCTCCTTAAGAAGCTGCCGCCTATCGCTCCCATGTCAGGATTCATCAATGAAGGATAGTGCAGAAGCAACCATCCGAACAAATAAGTGTAGGGAAGCTCCAGCCGAGGGAAGTTCTCTTTCTCGTATTTCCCCTTGAGTATTGAATCAACAAAAAGACGAAGACCCGCGTTCACTCTGCAAGTCATCGCCGATAGCAAATTCATCCGGTAGCCAAAGACTAAACGGACGGCAGCAAAGAGCACGCCGTGATGGAAGCGATCTACGACGCTCGCTCCAGGGACGACGAATCGTCGGAGCCAGTAGGTGAGAAAACCCGCCAGCTGGGCTTCCTGACATGGGCCTATAGCCCATTCTCATAAAACTTTCAATAATATCTCCTGTCTTAAAAGGAGGATATTGAAGTTCATCATCAACCTTGATGTCCATTTCCTTGTTTTCCTCCATCAATCCTATCACCCCACTATGGCTGAGTGGTTTGAAGAAGGTAGGGTTACACGTATCGTGCTCCTTAGTCTTCTTTTCCATGTTGTAGTTAAGGAAGAGATATGGCAACCACTTTGACGAGTAGCAAGTGCCAGAGGAACCACTCTTGTAATACATGGAGCAAATCTTATAGTGGCACAGCAGTTCTTCAAAAACGGCCACCATATCAGCATTCTCCCGATGAAGTCGGTCTGACTCGTCATTGGTTGGAACAAATTCTTCAAAGGGGAAGTCCCCCATTGGTAAGCTCGAGATATACTTCATCTCATGAAGAGCCAGTCCAATCTCTCCACAGGGCATCATGAAAGTCCCTGTCCTAAAGTTGTACCTCTCCGCCAATGCGAGAAACAGATGAGGGTTGGGGTGGAATCCGTATACGATAGAGTATACCGCCTAGTACAGCTCAATCTCTTTGAGCTTCTCTTCGAACTGAACCAATATCCAATTGGCTATGCAGTTCCATCTTTTGTTATCTGGGTTCACCAGACCTGTCAATCGGATGTCCTGATCTAGATATCTTCCCTCAACCTTCGCAAATTCATTCGCAAAGATCGGTGTTCTAACTGGCAGCGGCAGGAAGGAGTTCTCTGGTGGAATGCAGCCGGGCTTCAATCCTCTGAACAAGGAGCTGTGACGCTCAAAGGAGCTATAGAACATATCCTTGTTATTCGGTCCTTTCTTCACACAACTATTTCCTGTTCTGGCTTGCTAGAGAGGAGTAATATCCCAGTCCATCCTCCTGGGATAACTCGTATGAGAATAACGAGATAGGGGGAGGCACCTGCAAATGTCTGGTAACAATATCCTTTTCTCGCCTCTCTGAAAGAGTTTTTGTTCAACTCGAGGCCTTGGCTGAGAACTCTTATCAAGAGCCTCACCAAATAGAAACAGAGGCTTCTTATGAGTAAAGGAGTCAGCAGTTTGCAAAGGCTGCCCGTTCATCAGACTTAGCAATGTCTCATTATCCTGTGCTGTTAGAATGGCCTGTCGGAAAGATGGCAGGGCATACTGAGGAAATATCACATGGGACAGATCCTCCTTAAATTCTGGCTCAGCTAAAGTCCCTGCAAAGACTTCATAATTCGGGGCTTCTCTGAGGTTTACTGCATCAAATAAAGAGACAGAATTCAGTACATGTAAAATCAAATATTATGTTCAAAAGATTAGCAAATTGCACAAGCATCAGATTGCGCTATCTGCATTGCATCAGATTACGCTAATGCAGTCTACATGCACAAAATATCCTGTTGCGCCAATTCATCTACTTGCACAAGTCATCAGATTGCGCTGAGAAACTTGCGCAAAGCATCAGTTTGCGCTGGACAGCCTTGCGCAAATCAGCAGATTGCGCTGAACATTTGCCAACGCTTTCCACCGATTGCAAAAGAAAATAGTTTTCATAAAAATGAAAACTATTGTGTATGTGCAACCAAAAACCCTAAACAGGACGGCGCAATACAATCAAATCTCTAAAAAGAGATTCAACAATGTCAAAGAACCCTAAAAAGGGTATTTTTGATCGGGTCCAGCGTCTACCTTGCAACGCAGGGTGACCGACTTCGTGACGAGAAATGCGAGGCGTAGCCCGAGTCGAAGACTCAGCGGAGGCTTTGCCCTTCTCAGCGGCAGAGCGTTTCGGAGCCATTGATGTCGTAGGAGAAGAAGAAGAAGAGTCGAAGATGGCACAGGAGCTTTTTCTCTTTCGAGCAAATGAAAACAAGTAAAGAATGACAGAAAGAAGAATGAGAACTATTTATAGTTTTTTGAAAGTAACAGACGCCTCAGATTGCGCCGAAGAAATAGGAACTAATTCCTCCAATTGCGCAGACAAGGCATTACTTGCGCAACTTGATTTTAAAATCAAAATTCAAAGTATTTCGAAACTTTGAATAATTTTAAATTTCGAAAACTTTGAAGGGGGTCTTGTAGGTCCTAAAAATCAAGTTGTACCCATCAAAGAAGTCATGAAAATCAAATTGTGCATCCTTCAAGTGAACTGTGCAGGAAACAGATTGTGCAACAACTCAACTACGCAAGCTGAATTGCGCACACATCCAAGCGCGCAAGCTGACGTGGCCTCGTCATCATTATCTCACAGAAAATCAGATCTTCTGACAGCTGACAGCCCGAAGAACGAGGAAACTGTTCGTTTCTTGTACAGCACAGCGCTCGAGGACAGCTGTACATGCAGCGCAAGCTACCAGCCCAATTGAATCGCAATCTGCCAGACTCTTTACAGCGCAATTCAATCTAGCGCAGTCTGAAGCCAGCGCAGTTCATGTGGCGCACTCCATCAAGACAACTGACAATTTACACGTGGCCTACATGCCATCAATTACTCACCATGTGGCAACCGTCTGTACACGACCAAGCACATTTTAATCAAACAATGCCATGCGTCACATACAGGTGGTCCACGATCGAATAACTGCCAGCGCAGTTTGCTGCTTGCGCAGTCCAATGTCTGCGCAATCCATTCTGCATAATTCAGAATAACTAAAAATTAGTTATTTCCATAACTCTATAAATAGAGTTTCAATTCTTCATTATCAGGCCCAGATCATAGAGATCATTCAAGTCATCACCAGAGATCAGGATTTCTTGCCAAAGTACTGCTGCATTCTTCAGAGGCTATCGTCTTCAAAGTTCACATCGTCCAAGGGATAAAGCGATCGTCATTCAGATCGGATTCCTATAGTTGTACTTTTCCAGAATTCTATTGTAATCTTCCTACAAAGTTTGTGAAATAAAGATCAACTTTTATTTTTGCAAACAGTATGCTAGATGAATCGGTAGATGCTCCACGCTGTCGAAGAAGCCATGAGAAAATATTTTCTCCAAATTGCAAATTGTTAAGATAATCTTCTCCTCAAGTTCAACCATGTGTTGCACAGTCAACTTAGTTGAACAAATATCCCTAAAGAATATTGATAGTTCGGCCAACGGAACACATACAGCAGAAGGCAACAACTCTTTCAAAGCAATAGACAGTAATCTTTCCATAAATACGTGGCAGTCATGACTCTTCATTCCCGTTAGCTTGCGTTCATTGAGATCAACGCATCTAGACAAATTCGACACATAGCCGTCGAGAAATCTTAAAGTAGATACCCACTTACAGATTATTAATCTATCTTCCTTGCTCAATGTGTATTATGCCTTATAAGATTATCTTTCCATTAAGGCAAGTCCCAGAAGATACTCCGTTTGGTCCAGTTATGGGTTTGTTCGAACCCATCGACACGATTGTTCGATGGATCTTCCATTACAGTGGGCAAGTCCTTTACATCTTCCTAAATATCGTATCCCGACAATCTGGCAGGCGGATGAAAAAATTCTTGTTTTCCAGCTCTAAATGCGTCTTTGTTCTTTCTCCAAGGATGACTCACGGGCAGAAATTGACGATGACAATCAAAGAAAGAAGTTTTTTCTCCATGCTTAAGGCGGAATGCCTTACTATTTTGCATGCATATCGGACAAGACATGGTGCCGTGAGTACTCCATCCCGACAGCATACCATATGCGGAAAAATCATTGATTGTCCACATCAGTGAAGCTCTCATCTAAAAGTTCTGTTTCCTGGAAATGTCATAGGTCGCGACGCCGATCTCCCAAAGCTGTTTCATCTCATCCACCAACGGCTGTAAATATATATCGATATTCTTCGTTGGATTTTTGGGACCCGGTATGATAGCTGTCAAGAACATATAAGGAGTCTTCATACACATCCATGGTGGCAGATTGTAAGGGGTCAGAATGACCGGCCAGCAGGAGTATTGAGATTCCGACTGCCCGAAAGGGGCGAAGCCATCAGAATCTCGTGCAAGGTTCTGCAGGTCTCCATAATCAAAAGAGCATTCGTCGTCTTCGACGACAAAATCCGTTGCAGCATTATCATCAAAAGCATAAGTAGCAGCATTCGTAACCTGTCTTTCCGCATATAGTTCATCTTGAGATGACCACAGGCCGTAATCACGTATGAAACCCTTACGGGTCAAATGATCTCTTACACTCACCACTTCTTCGTAACGTCTATTGCGATAATTACGACATGGACACTTAATTTTGTTACCATCCATATAGTGAGCTTTGCTCATGGCATACTTAAGAAACACTTCCACGCCTGCCTGAAAATTGTCACTCACATATATTCTGCTCTCGTGTTGTCGTTTGTACATCCATGTACGATCAACGAAATAACGATCCATTACAGATTGGATGTAAAAATCTGTATCGTAAGACAAACTAAACAGAATTAGTATATAATCATATAACCGGTGGATCTGCTGGTATATAGGCCGAATGTACTTAGTATCGACCGCATCAGACTAGTATCGGTCTATAGGTTTGGTATAGGCCGTATCAAATTGGTATTTGACCTTAGCGAATTGGTATTGTCCTATCCGATATATATCGGCCGTATAGCTAGGATTCGTACCGGCCTTATCGATTCGGTATCGACCATATCTAATAGGTATCGACCGTATCGGATATGTATCGGTCGTATCAGATTAGCATGGTGGAAGGTTTAGTAACAACTGTACTTAGATTTTTCTCTTCTCGAGCTAGAATACCATTGCAAGAAAGTCACGAAAGAGTAAAAAAATCTCCTACATATTGATGTTTACGAGAGTGATTGGCCAATTACAGTAACACACATGCTGTATTTTCCATCAGGGAATGAGAGATTGAAAGCAATAACATATAGAGTTGTATTTCGAGAGAAGAACTCGTATAAACTCTTTGTGAACAAAGAGTTTATAGGAGTTCGTCCTCTTCCGAAATACAACTCTATATGTTATTGCCTTCAATCTCTCTTTCCCTGATGGAAAATACAGCATGTGTGTTACTGTAATTGGCTAATCACTCTCGTAAACATCATTATGTAGGAGATTTTTTTTACTCCCTCGTGACTCTCTTGCAATGGTATTCTAGCTCGAGAAGAGAAAAATCTAAGTACAGTTGTTACTAAACCTTCCACCATGCTAATCTGATACGGCCGATACATATTCGATACGGCCGATACCTATCGGATATGGCCGATACCGAATTGATAAGGCCGGTACGAATCCTAGCTATACGGTTGATACATATCGGATAGGACGATACCAATTTGCTAAGGTCAATACAATCTGATACGACCTATACCAAACCGATATACATATACTAATCTGCTACGATCGATACTAAGTACATACGGATACCGATACCGATAGTTCGATACCAATACCGATAGTTCGATACCGATACCGATAGTGCGATACCGATACCGATAGTCCGATACCGATAGTGCGATACCGATTGTTCCATACCGATACCGATAGTCCGATAGTCCGATACTACCGATATCGCCGATACCAATACTCATAGGAAAAGTCCGATACCGATTCCGATACCGATACTACCGATATATACACTACCGATATATATACATATAAAATATATATATATATATATATATATATATATATATATAAAGCAATAGACTTTCTCATCCTATTTCTTAAACTAGGGTTGTCATATTGCATTTTCTATAAAGTATCGGCCGATACCGATCCAATACGGCCGATACCGATACGTTTTGGCATGTTCCGATCCGATACCGACCGATACCAAATATTGATCGATGTCGACATTGGGGGTCTTTGTTCCGGTCAATTCGGCAAAAAAAATTAAACAGCATAGGAATAGTCCGATTCCGATACCGATATTGTGAACCTAGGTTGAAAGCATAATAAGGTTGTAAAAGCATGTAAAAGAATCCCATACTACCGATAATTATTTGTTTCCCAATACAAAAAAATTCGATACTCCGATCCGAAACTGCCGATACTACCGATATCACCGATACCAATACTCATAGGAAAAGTCCGATACCGATTCCGATACCGTTAGTTTGAACCTTGATATATATATATATATATATATATATATATATATATATATATATATATATATATATAAATATATATATAAATATATATAAAGCAATAGACTTTCTTATCCTATTTCTTAAACTAGGGTTTGTCATATTGCATTTTCTTTAAAGTATCGGCCGATACCGATCCGATACGGCCGATACCGATACGGTTTGGCATGTTCCGATCCGATACCGACCGATACCAAATATTGACCGATGCCGACATTGGGGGTCTTTGTTTCGGTTAATTCGGCAAAGAAAATTAAACAGCATAGGAATAGTCCGATACCGATTCCGATACCGATATTGTGAACCTAGGTTGAAAGCATAATAAGGTTGTAAAAGCATGTAAAAGAATCTGATACTACTGATAATTATTTGTTTCCCAATACCAAAAAATCTGATACTCCGATCCGAAACTGCCGATACTACCGATATCGCCGATACCAATACTCATAGGAAAAGTCTAATACCAATTCCGATACCGATACTTTGAACCTTGATATATATATATATATATATATATATATATATATATATATATATATATATATATATATATATAATATATATATATATATATAAAGCAATAGACTTTCTCATCCTATTTCTTAAACTAGGGTTTGTCATATTGCATTTTCTTTAAAGTATCGGCCGATACCGATCCGATACGGCCAATACCGATATGGTTTGGCATGTTCCGATCCGATACCGACCGATACCAAATATTGACCGATGCCGACATTGGGGGTCTTTGTTCCGGTCAATTCGGCAAAAAAAATTAAACAGCATAGGAATAGTCCGATACCGATTCCGATACCATAGAAAATTAAACCCTAGCGTACCCCTCTACCCCCCGCTGCCCCCCTCCAGCCCCGCGCTGCCCCGCGCGCGCCACCCCCGCCGTCTCCCGCTACCCCGGAGCGCGCTGCCCCCCGCCGCCCCCCGCAGCCCCGCGCGTGCCAGCGTACCCCTCCCATCCCCCGCAGCTCCTCCCACCCCCCGTCGCCCCCTAGCCCCGTGCTGCCCCGCGCGCGCCACCCCCGCCGTCCCCCGCTGCCCCGGAGCGCGCTGCCCCCCGCCGCCTGCCGCATCCCCGTGCGTGCCCACCGCAGCCCCGCGCTGCCCCGCACGCGCCACCTCCGTAGTCTCCGCCGCCCCCGCAGCCCACGATGCCCCCGACAGCCCACGACACCCACGACCACCGAGAGAGAGAGAGAGAAAGAGAGATTACCTTTAGGAGAGAGAGATGAGAGGTCACCGATCACCGCCGCGGGAGAGAGAGAGAGAGGAGAGTGAGGTCGTCGACCGCCGTGGGAGAGAGAGAGAGAGAGAGAGGAGAGAAGAGAGAATAAAATTTGGAGGGAATGAAAAGTTCTCCCCTTCGTTTCAATTTAAGTCTGGGCCCTTTATTTAGCGACGGATTGTATCTGTCGCTAGTCCGTCGCTTTTTTTGATACTTGCCGACGAAATATCCGTCGCTATGTAGTCGAAGAATTGTCCCGCCATTTCTTCTAATAATTCTCATCAAATAATCGACTGCATAGCGACGGCTACTTATCCGTCGCTATATCTCCGACGCCCTAGCGACGGATGAGCGACCTTTTCTCCCCCTTAAAATAAAATAAAAATTGTATCGGCTTGTCGTCGATACTCCGTCGGTTATTTGCCGCAAATCTGTCGCTAACGCCGACGGAAATTATTCGTCGCTAATTTACTGTATTTTGGTAGTGATATCTCTGTACGATTCAAGTTATCTGCTTATCTCCGCTGCTATAAATCAGTTATGTGTTTCTTTTCGATAAAAAAGAATGTCCTCATTAACTTTAATTTATCTACTTCTGTCGCTGCGATGTGTTCCTAGATGAAGATTATCAATTATATACCATCTTTGCCTTGTACAGGTGCAATACCAGATTTTTACGACATCACGCTCAAGCAAGGACGATCGATTCCAAGAGATAAAATGACTACAAAAATTAGGGCGTGACATTGGCGATGTCCTTCGGATAGTGTAAGCCCTCAAAGAAGGCTTTTGTAGCTTCCACCATATCCTTCTTTACCGTGTCCCAACACACCTGTAGGAATTTCCTGTGAATCCGCCAAGACCGGCTGCCGAGTCAGCCTTCAAATCCTAAATCGCTGATTTGACCTCTTCTTCAGAAATAGGGCATAGTAAATCAATATTATCGTCAGAGGAGACCGATGTTGGGATAGCCTGAAAGAGGCCCTCATCAAGTTGAATGATCTGTTAGGATTTTGGCCTTTGTATTGGAAATTTTAGTCCCACATCGGCTAGGCCAAAAGAGTATCTCTATATATAAGCTATGCTTGTTTAGAGATGCATAAGTAGTGTGGAGGTACACATGGGTGTGCCATGTGAGATTTTTTTTTAGTGAGAAAAAAGGCCAAATCAACAATGAAGCATTCATGCTTTTTGCTCTTGGGAATTAATTTCCAATCGAGCTAAGCCTCGTAGGGGCTTAACTACTCGAAATCGGACTTGGACTCGGGCTCATGAGGAGTAATGTGGCATTTGTTTGGCGTACTTTGCACTTAGCATGACAACATCGTCGTTAGGCGCATAGTGCACTTGAGTTGTGCTCGTTGCGTCAGCCTCTTGCACATTCGTTCATGCGCCAGTTCGTATTTTCCATTTGTGCGGCCAGATGGCACGCCAGTTGGCACAGCCAGATGGTGCAGCAGTTGGCACTGCAGTTTGCACAACAGTTGGCGCAGGATGTACGTGGTGTGCAGGTGGCACAAGTTGCGCTAGTGGCACTGTACATGCGGTGCACGTGTGGCGCAGGTGCGCACGTTGTGCTGGTCATGCTGTGCACGCATTACGTAGGTTGCGCTGGTCGTACTGTGTGCGCATTGTGCTGGTTGTGCTAGTGGCTCTGTGCGCGAATGGCACAGGTGGCGCTGCTTGTGCGCGTTGTGCGCCATTCAGCTCAGATCGTGTCTGTGCATGATTTGAGCAGTTACAGAATATTCAGAGTGGTTTTTTCCCACGTTCCGAACATTTTGCTAACTGGACAGTTGTAGTGCGGCCTATATAAGCTTCTCTGCTCTCTTTCTCTCTCTGTACACAGAATAGACAAGTGTTTTTAACACAATTCTACAGAGTGATAGATTAAAGAGAAGAATAGCACCAACGCCACTTAGCGCAGGAGTCCGTACGTCTTTCGAGGAGTCAGGAGAGAGGAGTGTTCCAAAGTTCTCCGTCGAACTTGCTGGTTCCTGGAAGCTGTTCGTGTAGGGGCGTATTAAGCTTTGAGCAATGGTGATAATTCACCCCAGCATGTTGTTCTTCTATCTATCGCCTGTCATACACTTCGCTGCTACTGCTAGCAACGAGATTTGTACTTTCTTTTTGTAAGTACTATAATCCTTTGCTGTTGTTACAAAATTGTCTTAGATTTTTGTAATCCAAAATCCTCCAAGGATCTCTGTCAAGCACCTTTTTTGGAGTGTTGCTAGAAATATTGTTTTTACAATCATTTCATTTTCTCAGTTTTCTATCAAAAATTGCATCCCAGGACTAACAATCTCAAAGCTTAATTGAAAGATGGAAAACTTTTGTGCTTTGCTAGTCAATCCTAACTTATCAAAGTTAGAGCAATTTGATGGTGAGCACTATCAAATCTGGAAAAGAAAGGTTTTTCTTAATATTCAGTTCTCTGATGTTGATCATGTGCTGTTTGAGGAGGAATCTATTGTTCCAGAAACTGGATCTGCAGCCACAATTTTTACGGCTACTAGGAACCATGCCAAGTGAAGAAGGGACAATAGCGTTTGTAGGCTTATGATCCTAAATGTTATGGAAGATTCTATTATAGAATCATATTCAAAGAAGACCATTGCAAGAGAGATCTGGGAGTCTCTAGAAAAACTGTACTAGGATAATAAGAACCGTAGCAAGATATTTTTGGTTGAAAAATATCACAAGTGGTTCTTTGAAGACGAGAAGCCAATGCTGCCACAGGTGAAGGAGTTCCTGAAGGTACGACAGAAGTTGGAAGACAAGGCGATGCCCCTCCCCGACAAGTTTGTTGTTGGACGGATCGTTTCTAAGCTCTCCGCTGGATGAGCAAGTTCTATGCAAACATGCATAGGAAGAAGTTGGAGGTCAGTCTGGAAGATCTCCTGCAGAAGTCTATGTTGAGGACCAGATACAGGCTCAACTGAAGGTGGACGCACTGTCCAAGCAATTGGCTAACGCCAATTTGGTTCATACCAAGGAACCAAGGGGAAAGCATGCAGCTTCCCTCGGCAAAAAAAAGGACCCTAACAATTTGAACGTGAAGGAGACTTCTTTCAAGCAAAAGAAGGTAAAGTCTCAAATGTCTTATTTCAAGTGTGGCAAGAAGGGCCACTTCAAGAGTGAATTCAAAGCAAAGACCAAGCAATGAGAGCCTAGCAAGGTTTCTATGATTACTGATGTTGTTGCAATGATTGCGCAAGTCGATATGGTGGGGGCTGACTCTGACTAGTGGATAGACACTGGGGTTACCTGCCATGTCTGCTCCAGCAAGGAGTGGTTTACCACCTATACTTCTGAAGTGGTTATGGTGGCAAACCAGGCACAAGCTGAAGTGCTCGGGATCGGGACGCTAGTTTTGAAGCTGACTTCGAGGAAGTCTCTAACGCTTCAAGGTGTGAAGCATGTACATGTTATCGCAAAGAACCTGATCTCGTGAGGCCTACTTTGCAACGTAGGCCTTAGGATGGACATCAATGATGGCCAGATGGTGATGTCCATTAACGAAACATATTTCGAAAAAGCTTTTTATACCGAAGAAATATTCAAAATTTAGCTTGTAAATCAGTCCAATATAACTAATGCAATCACTCCTTCTGCTTATACTCTTCAGTTGTGCATAATAGGCTAGGACATGTTCATTATAAATGAATAAATAGAATGTCTAGTCTAGGACTTATATCCAAGTGTGGGGTAAGGTAGAGAAATGTGAAGTTTGTGATCAAACAAAGATCATAAGGAAACCCTTTCCTCAGGTTAATCGAAGTACAGATCTTCTGGAGTAGGTACACTCTGATATCTGTGACTTCAAACAGTTCTCTACAAAAGTCGGGATAAAGTATTTTATAACCTTCATCGATGAATTCTTTAAGTATGCATTTGTTTACTTGCTGAAGGCCAAAGATGAAGCATTCGAGAAGTTTAAGGAGTTCAAAACCGAAGCTGGGCAGCAGACTGGATAACAACTCAAAAGAATAAGAAGTGATCGAGGTAGAGAGTATCGGTCTCATAAATTTGTATCATTCTGCAAAGAACATAGAATTGTAAATGAGACCACGGCTCCGCACTCTCCTCAATCAAACAGAGTAGCTGAGAGGAAGATCAGAATGTTGACAGAAATAATTAACTCAATGCTGTTGACTGCGGGTCTTCCAAAGTACTACTGGGGAGAAGCTGTATTGACGGCCACTTTTACTCTAAATAGAGTGCCTCATGCAACTTCAGATATTACTCCTCATGAACTTTGGTTCAAGGTCAGACCTAACTTGAATGTCATTCGAGTATGGGGGTGTCTGGCATATGTGAAGCTTCCAGTTTTGAAGATTCAGAAGCTTGGGACAAAGACTACAAAGACGATCTTCTTAGGTTATGCCGAAAAGAGTGATGCTCAGAGATTTCTTGATATTAAGTCAAATCATATCATTGAATCTCGCAACGCAGAATATTTTAAAGACAGATTTGCAAGGCACAAGAATATTGTTCTTGTAGATATTTTGGAGAACAATGAGGGTGCGCAGGAAACTGAAGTTTTCAATGAGGATGTAGTCCAAGAAGATGTTGTTGTTGAAACAATGGTTGAACCAGAACTCGTTGAGCCATCAGCAAAGCGTGTGAGGAGGTCGAAGGAATTCGGAAATGACTTTGTCACCTATCATGTGGAAGCAGATCCGCTTACCTATGATGAGGCGATGAAGACCAGAGACGTAATTTTTTGGAAGGAGGCAATTGATAATGAAATTGATTCCATCACCTCAAATAGCACTTGGGTGTTGGTTGATCTTCCTGAAGGAGCGAAACCCATCGGATGCAAATGGATCTTCAAGAAAAAAATGAAAGCAGACGGAATTATTGACAAGTTCAAGGCTAGGCTGGTAGCCAAAGGATTTTTTCAGAAGCAGGGGATCGACTACTTTGACACATATGCTCCAGTAGCCCGGATGACCCACATCAGAATGTTGATTGCTCTCGCAGCAATATATAAGATGGTGATACATCAGATGGATGTAAAAATAGCTTTCCTAAATGGCGAGCTGACCGAAGAGATTTACATAGAACAGCCAGAGGGATTTGTCGTCAAGGGTCTTGAAGACAAAGTCTGCAAGTTGGTGAAATACTTGTACGGTCTTAAACAAGCTCCCAAGATGTGGCATGAGAAATTTGACACGGTTATAAGGTCAAACGGCTACAGGGTCAGCGAGACGGACAAATGTGTTTACACAAAGTTTGCTGATGAAAGAGGTGTGATAGTTTGTCTGTACATGAACGACATGCTAATACTAGATACGGATATGGACTATGTCACAGAGACAAAGAAGTTCATCTCGAGTAAGTTTAGTATAGAGGACTTGGGGGAAGCTGATGTGATCCTAGGGATCAAAATTATCCGGACAGATACTAGACTAGCGCTGTCACAGTCTCATTATATTGAGAAGATGATCACACGCTACGGGTATCAGGATCTTCCAGGGATCGATATGCCTTATAGGTGTGATCTGAAGCTAAAGCCTAATTCAGGGAAAAGCGTCAGGCAGCTGGAGTACGCAAGCGTTATCGGGAGTTTGATGCATGCTACTACTGCCACAAGGCCTGACATAGCTTTCGCCGTAGGAATGCTGAGTCATTTCATGAGCAACCCAGGCATTGAGCACTAGAAAGCTGTAAAACGGGTTATGAGATATCTCAAGAAGACTCAGACATATGCACTGTACTACAGCGGAGATCCGCCGGTAGTGGAAGGCTTCAGTGATGCCAGCTGCTGCTCAGAGGTGGAGAGCGAGAGGTCCACAGGTGGATTCATTTTTACATTGGATGGAGCTGCTATATCGTAAAAGTCGAAGAAGCAGACTGCTTTCGCAATCATCCATGGAATCTGAGTTCTTTGCACTTGGTACCGCAACGGAGGAAGCAGAATGGCTTCGAAAGCTCATGTATATTCTTCCAGTAGTTGGAGCGCAAATACTGTAAATACTGATATACTGCGACAACCAGGCAACTGCGACGGTGGCATCAAATGACTTTTTCAACGAAAAGAAGAGGACTGTGTGGTTGAAGCACAGGACAGTACACGATCTCATCAAGAGAGGTGTTATTACAGTGATTGATGTTCGGAGTCAGAAAAACCTGACGGATACGTTCACCAAGGGCCTCAAGCGCCAGCTGGTCGATGACACATCAAGTAAAATGGGCTTGAAGGCATTATGATATTGTGTTATTGTATTCCTACCATAAAATTTTATGCTATTAGTTCAAAGAGAAATCTACTAGGCATCTAGCTTTTGGTTCAAGGGAGGACCATTAATCGGAAAAATATCAGAAATGGTAGGTACATGTCCTATAGGGCATGGAGAGGTTACGGACCTACAACCACTGTTCTCTACTGTTATTTTCTGTAAAAAAATGGTTCATATGGGAAGGTTGGCTTAAACGCCTTAATGATTTCTCAAGCAGAGTGAATGCCTGATGTGATTTACAGGAAGTACGGCAGCACAGAACTACAAGGAGTAAAACTTCATGCTACAGTGGGGTGACTCCACCATGAGGTTCCCGAAAGGGGTAATGACTCGGCTTTGCGAGCCAAGTCACAGCGGAGTAGCACCGCAAATAGACAGGTAGCCTAATGTTGTATGATAAAATTAAAAAGGGATAGTCAGCACTACAAAGGAGAGGTGTTCCTCATGTTACAGTGGCATGACACCACGATGACGTACCCGAATAGGGATAAAGCCTTGGCCTTGCAAGCCATGTCATTGCGGCGTAACACCGCAGGGGAGCCTATGGCTTCATGCTGGGTAGTATAGCACTACAAAGAGGCGGTGACCTCATGCTACAGTAGTATGACACTACGATGAGGTTCCCGGTAGGGGTAATGCCTCGGCTTTAGGCTATGTCATAACGGCGTAGCACCGCAAGGGAAGCACAAAGCCTTCATGACATGTCTCTTTAATAAAGAAGTCACCTATAGTGTATGAACAGAGTTAGCAGGCCGTCTCTTGAGGGTAAACTTGTAGACGCCAAAAAATTATACACTGAAACCAGGCTAGCATAGGGCCTTTAATGTGCAACCAGAAGCACAGGTAACTATATTATGTGAGTGAAAAGAATTTTAGCTATGGTACAGAATTCAAGGCTTAGTCCATTCTTGTAGTCTGTTGTTTGACCCATGCGGAAAGATTCAAGTCGTCAGCGACATCTCTCCTAATACATGATGGACAGTTACTGTGGGGAACACTCAAACCCATATATAAAGATATGTGGAAGATTGTTGGAATTTTGGCCTTTGTATTGGAAATTTTAGTCCCACATCGGCTAGGCCAAATGAAATATATCTTTATATATAAGCTATTCTTGTTTAGAGATGCATAAGTGGTATGGAGGTGCACATGGGTGTGCCATGTAGGGATATTTTTCTAGTAGAAAAAAGGCCAAATCAACAATGAAGCATTCATACTTTTTGCACTTGGGAATTAATTTCCAATGGAGCTAATTTCCGTAGGGGCTTAGTGAATCGGACTCAAACTCGGGCTCATGGGCTCGTGAGGCGTAATGTGGTATTGGCGCACTAAGCACGACAGCATCGTTGTTAAGCGCATAGTGCGCTTAAGTTGCGCTCGTTGCACGAGCCTCTTGCGCAGTCATTCGCGTGCCAGTTCGCACTGTCCGTTTGCGTGGCCAGATGGCGCGCCAGTTGGCGCAGCCAGATGGTGTAGCAGTTGGCGCTATAGTTGATGTTCTGGTTGGTGCAGGGTGCACACAGTGCGCAGGTGGCACAAGTTGCGCAATTTGCGCTAGTGGCGCTGTGCGTGTGGTGCGCGTGTGGCGCAGGTGCACACGGTACGCACGTTGCTGGTCGCACTGTACACGCATTGTGCATGTTGCACTGGTCGTGCTGTACGTACATTGTGCAGGTTGTGCTGGTGGCTCTATGCGCGAATGGCGCAGGTGGCACAGCTTTGCGCGCGTTGTGCGCCATTCAGCTCATATCGTGTCTGTGTACGATTTGAGCAGTTGCAGAATGTTCGGGGCAGTTTTTTATCACGTTCTGAACATTTTACTAACTGGATAGTTGCAGTGCGGCCTATATAAATTTCTCTGCTCTCTCTTTGTAAACAGAATAGACAAGTGTTTCTTAACACAATTCCACAGAGTGACAGAGAGAAGAGAAGAATAGCACCAACGCCACTTAGTGTAGGAGTCCGTATGTCTTCCGAGGAGTCAAAAGAGGGAAGTGTTCCAAAGTTCTCTGTCGAACTTGCTGGTTCCTTGAAGCTATTCGTTTGGGACGAATTAAGCTTTGAGCAACGATGATAATTCGCCCCAACAGGCTGTTCTTCCATCTGTCGCCTGTCATCCACTTTGTTGCTGCTGCTAGAAACTTAATTTGTACTTTCTTTTTAGAAGTACTATAATCCTTTGCTGCTGTTACGAAATCTTCTTAGATTTTCGTATTCCAGAATCCTCCAAGGATCTCTGTCAAGTACCTTCTTTGGAGTGTTGCTAGAAACGTTGTTTTTACAATCGTTTTATTTTCTCAGTTTTTTATCAAAAATTGTGCCCCAGGACTAACATGATCTCCTTAGAGAACAGAGAGAAGAATTAGGATATTGCCTCCCTGCCAATGTCCTTTTCACCTTTAATAATCCTACCTTCTTCATTTTGTATCTGGCAAATTTGTAACTGTCCTTTTGTTTTTGACGCATGAGCGAAAGTATGTCGTATTTTTGTCTCCCTCCAATGCCCATTTCATCCTGGCTTTTTGTCTCCAGAAGTTCGCTTCTTGTCATGTCTTTGTTTCAGCTTCGCATTAAGGTAATTGAGTCTGCTTCGGTTCGCTTCAAAGGCCTCCTCTAGAAATTTGATCTTAGCCTTGGCTACTTAATCTTCCGCCATCCTGCTCTCTTGGAATATGTCTCCATATGTGATCTTGCTCCATTTACCAAGTTCCCGACTAGTATTCTTGATTTTGAGTGCCACATTGGTCAGGGGGTTTAAGTGCGACACTGCGTTCCAACTTCTTTTTACCACTTCTTCGAATTCTGGATGAGCACACCAAAAATTGAGAAATTTGAATGTTTTATGGATTCTAGGGGCCAATACCTTAATGTCGAGGAGCATGGGATTGTGATCCGATTCCACCCTATTAAGGTGTTCCACCTTAGAGCTATGGATCATCTCATTCCATTGCTGATTTGATATGATGCGGTCGAGGCATGATTGATGATTATCTGCACTCTCCCTCTTGTTACTCCATGTAAATCCGTTACCTGTGAAGGATATAGGAACTAGGTCTGCTTCAAAAATGAAGTGATTGAAGTCATTGATGGAGTCGTAGTCCGGTTCTCTCCCCCCGCTCTTCTCGTCTGGAGAGGTTATGGTGTTGTAGTCTCCTCCGCATATCCATGGGTTGTCAGGGAAGTTGTCTTTGATCTGGAGAAGGTACTCCCATAACTGTCATCTTTTGAGCTTTGTGTTCCCCCCATGAACTATGGAGACGACAGTCTTATTCGCAAGCCTGGGATGTTCTATCATAATAGACAAAGCCTGGTCATCTTCTGCAATGAGGTTTTAAGTTATCTCCTCCCCGAGGAATATCCATATCTTATTCTTGCCGGCAATAGCGTAAGCGTAGCCCAGTTTCATTCTATAGTGTTCTATTTTTGTCTCTGCAACCTTAGATTCTACAATCGCGAGCACAGAGAAGTTGTAGAGTTTCTTGAGAGCCTTCAATCTGTTAATTGTCTGCTTGCTCGCGATCCCTCTGGCATTCCAGACTAGGAATATGATCATCTATGGCGAATGGAGCGGGATGCTTTAGCCACTGAACGAAGGGACATTGGTTGTGTTACCTCTTTGCTTTTCTGTTGTTTATTTTGTTTGCCTCTTTTTTCCGTTGTTGCTTCTCTCTATGGACCTCTTCTCTATCGCTGGTTTCATTTTCTGCCTTTCATCATTCTATCGTCGTCATCCGATAGAAGTGCCAGAGTGTCCCATTTATTGATCTGGAAATTGCTGAGAAACCCAATTTCTGGGTGGGCTTTTATGTAATGCCCACCCGCTGGATTATTTTTATGAAATACCCAGAATTAAGTATTTTCACGTTAAATATTTCAAGATTCTCTATAGATGCTCTGTATTTACAAAATTTGCCATTATCATAGTTCCAAAAATACCCCTTCGTGCAAATTTGGACATCTATATATAATTTTGAATTCGCAAACTCAGATTTGGATTGGAAAATTCGTATTCTTCTTCTTCACGAGAAATTTGAAATCCATTGATATCATCTTTATCAGAGATCGCAAAATCGTTCGTAGTTCATTGTGGTTTTCGTCAGTTGAACGTCGATCATCCTTCATCATCATCGATCATCATCATCATCATCATCATCATCATCTTTGTGGTTTCCGGCGATTAGGTCAATTGTGGAGAGAATATCTTCTTCTTTTCTTTTTATAGATCTTAAAACAAAGTGAGAGTTCAGATCTGTAGAAATTCATCTATCAGCTTCGTATATCTTAAAATTTATGCTGAATTTGAATTTGTTATGCAGATTATTAACTTAGAAAATGTTAGAGAGATTAAAATCTTGTTATCTTGTGCGAATAACATTCTCCGTATGTTTTTATACGGATAATGAGCATTATCCATAAGTTACAGACAGATAATAATTATTCTCTATTATATTTAGACGGAGAATGTCTATTCTCCGTGTATTTTAGACGGAGAATATCATTCTCCGTTTTACTTTAAACGGAGAATGATCATTCTAAGTTAGTTCTGAACGGAGAATATTTATTCTCCGTTATATTTAGACGGAGAATGATCATTATACGGATAATGAGCATTATCCATAAGTTACAGATAGATAATAATTATTCTCCGTTATATTTAGACGGAGAATGTCTATTCTCCATGTTTATTAGACGGAGAATATCATTCTCCGTTTTACTTTAAACGGAGAATGATCATTATAAGTTAGATCCGAACAGAGAATATTTATTCTCCGTTATTTTTAGACGGAGAATAATCATTATTAGACGACAATTTTATTGTTCTATTTGTGACCTCTTATGTTTTTATGTTATCAGGGGGGGAAGGTATGGAATCAAGTTGTTTAGTTAACATTTGTTTCAAGGGAGACATAGTTTCCTGCCGTGTCACACACGAAAGTACCGTAGATTTTTTAAAGATTAAAGTGTGCGATCGATGGACTTCTTTGGATCCACTTTCCTTCCATTTCAGGTTTTTGCACTCTGATGGAACTGAACTGTATGTTGAAAGTGATTTTTGGCTTCGCTCATTGGTTGGTGGTTTTAACGGTACTCATGATGTGAGTTTTGATCTATTTGTGGAGCAAATATACTCTCCATGTTCTTCATCAACATCTTTTCCTTGTCAAAGCTTTTACATGGGACCTTCGTCTTCCTCCTCTAGTTCTTTGAGTAGATGTTCTCCTACTGTAAAGGACAAACGAGTAGTACAATTTTATGAGGGCTCAACTGAGACAGTGAAGAAAATGAAATCGGATATGTGGCCTGGATCAATTACTGGTGTTGGTCAGATTTTTCTAAATGGTGTTGAAGAAGTTAGGAATGCTGTTAGAAAGGTATGTTTTGAATCTCGTCATCCATTCCACATTTTGAAATCTGAGCCAGGGAGGTATACTGTTTGCTACAAGAATTACAAGACACATGCTTGTTTGTGGAGCTTCCATGCTATATCTATTTCGAAAGATAATCAAATTTTTGAGGTAAAGAGGTATGTGGGAGAACATAATTGTGGAGCTGGCTATATGGATAAAGGTAATCTGGTTGTTCCAGCAAAGTTTGTGAAAAGTTTGGTTAGTGACATTGTTCGGATGCATCCTAAAAAGTCCGCAAAATCTGTTGTCGATGATTTCAAGGTCGACTACGGTTTATCTGTTACATATGGACAGGCATACCACGGAATTAGGCTAGTGCACCAGGAAATGTACGGAGATGATGTTAGATCTTACAGTGACTTGTGTTGGTATGTTAACAAGGTAAAGGAAACCAATAATGGTTCCGTTATCGACTTCCAGAAAGATGATTCATCAATGAGGTTTGAGCGGCTTTTTCTTTCATATGGGGCTTGCGTAGAAGGCTTTCAATATTGTCGCCCAATGCTATATTTGGATGCTAGTTTCCTTACAGGGAGGTTTAGAGGATGTTTGATGTCTGCTACAGCGAAGAATGGTAACCAACAGTTCTACCCTCTTGCATACGGTATAGTCTCAGGCGAAGATGGTGACAATTGGAAATGGTTCCTTAGAAATCTAAAGAATGTTGTTGGATGTAGTAGGCGTATTGTTTTTCTTTCGGATCAAGGCACCGGTCTAGTTTTTGAAGTCCCTAAAGTGTTTCCTAATGATTACCATAGCTATTGCTATTATCACATGAAGAATAACATACCGCTGAAAGAGAAAGGAAATGAAAGAGTGTATTCGCATGTACTTGAAGCTTGGAGGCAAGCAGTATATGCTCTAACTCCAGGTGTGTTAATGAAACAGATATATGCACATTTTCTATACATTTACCATTAATTTAACACGGAGAATGACCATTCTCCGCGTCAGTAAGACAGAGAATAGTCATTCTCCGTACGTATTACACGGATAATGACCATTCTACGTCCTACATAGAACGGAGAATATCATTATCCGTTAGCTTTTGAACGGAGAATGGTATTATCTGTTTTGCATAGTACGGATAATGTTCATTCTCCGTTTCCGTCACACGGAGAATGACCATTACCCGTCTTTTATAGAACGGAGAATATCATTCTCCGTTAGCTTTTGAACGGATAATGGTGTTATCCGTCTTGCATAGTACGGATAATGTTCATTCTCCGTTTAAGTCAAACGGAGAATGACCATTCTCCGTCCTGCATAGAACGGAGAATGTCATTCTCCGTTAGCTTTTGAACGGAGAATGACTATTATCCTTATTTTAAACACAGAGAATGCACTTATTTTTAATAATTTTATGAATTGACCTAATTCTTTATTAATTATTTGTTTTTCTCTATAAAGGTGGGTATAGACAAGCAATCAAGAAGATTTATGATCTGAATTGTGGTCATGTTGTGAATTGGATGAATAAACAAAAACCTGAACACTGGTCAAACGTATTCTTCCCGGGATGTAGATACGGTGAGGTTGCTTCTAGTTGTGCAGAGTCATTCAATGCATGGATAAAGGCTGAAAAGAAATTGCCTATATCAGCAATTGTAAATGTCATCCGTGTGAAGATGATGAAGATGATTTTGGATCGCCACAAGGATGCAATTGGTTTGAATAGCAAATTGACTCCATACGCTGAGGATATGCTGAAGCAGCTTACAGATGATGGCATGTGTTATAGGGTATATCGGTCTGGTGATTTCGAATTTGAGGTGATCGCAGATACTTCCTCCCACATGGTGAATCTTCTTGATTGTCATTGTAGTTGTCGTAGATGGAAGGTATATGGATTCCCATGCAGCCATGCAATACAGTGCATCAGAGTTGGTTCAGATAAATCTGTTTACGACTTTGTGGAGCAGTATTGGACATCAGATTATTACCAGAAGTTATATTCATGTGCTATTCGTCCAGTTCCAGATTGTGAAAAACAGTTTGAAAATAATCACACTGATGTTGTTCTACCCCCTGTTCCGAAATGTGGTCCTGGACGTCCAAAGGCGGACCGTTATAAGAGCAAATATGAGAACAAGGAAAAAGAGAAGAGAAAGATAAGGTGCCAGAATTGTTTTGAATTATGCAATCACAATCGCACCACTTGTCCTCTGCCTCCACGTGCTGCTACGGTGTTCGATGGGGCAGCACCCCCTCGTTAATACATACACATATATTCCTTCTTTTATATAATTGTTTTTTGAATACATATGTAACATTTTTTGATATCAATGGTAATAGTTTGAACTCTGCATATCTGATGTTTCACATATATACTAACAGCATAAGAACTTATTATCCGTTATACTCTGATTTTATAATGCATTGAATGACCATTCTCCGTGTATCTAACACGGAGAATGATCATTCTCCGTATGAGATACACGGAGAATAGTCATTTATAGATCAAAATACAAGGAGAAAGTAATTCTCCGTGTGTATTAACACGGAGAATGACCATTCTCCGTGTATTTTGAAACGAAGAATGATATTCTCCGTTTTCGAAGCACGGAGAATACTATTCTCCGTTTAATTTGACACGGAGAATGGTCGTTTATTGGTCAAAATACAAGGAGAATGTCATTCTCCGTGTATTTTAACACGGAGAGAATGACTTTCTCCGTGTAATTTAACACGGAGAATGGTCATTTCTAGGTCAAAATACAAAGATAATGTCATTCTCCGTGTATTTTATCACGGAGAATGGTCATTCTCCGTGTTAGATACACGGAGAATGATTATTGTCCGTGTTAGATACACGGAGAATGATATTTCTAGGTCAAAATAAACAGAAAAAGTCATTCTCCGTGTATTTTAACACAGAATCAAACAACAGAACTTTAACAAAACAGATTTACATATATAGAACAAAGTAAATTAGTCGAAAAACTAAGTTTTATTACAAAGGACAACAAATACATTACAAAAGAAACCTGACAGAAAGTATATATATAAGGAATTTCTTAGCCAATTTACATTGTCATTTTATTTTATGATACAAAAGGAACTGCACAGTCACCCACAAGCAAAAGCTTAGCCAAAGTTAGCCTGCTCTTTACAATAATATCATGAACTGCTTTGTTTGTTTTCTTTTGTAAATCAAATGTAGCTTTCGACAAGTTTTCAATATAATACGCAACATACAGCAGGCAGCTGGGTGATAGTTGTTGTGGGCAATCTTTAATAACCTTGAGCTCTGTTGTTTCATATTCTTAAATTGCTGGGCTTTTCTCCCTCATCAATGCAATCTTCTTAATTACAATTGGCTCGATTTTATTCTTCATGTAATTTGTATCCTCGATTCCCTTAGCGCCCGTGTTTTTCCTCAATGAGTTATAGTGTGTCCAAACATAGAAGCTGAAGTTGAATGCCAGCAGTGTATAGTGTTTATTCTCTTCACGGAAGAGTGGCACGAATAACCATTCGATGTCATCCTCCAACTCCATGATAAAATCTTCTATTTCTGCTTTAAAATTGTACAATGCTCCAGATGTTGGGTTTTGTTCATCGGCAAACTGAACGGTACGCTGTTTTTCAAAAAAAAAACAAAAAATAAAAAACAAATCATGAGTTAGTTTTTTACAACAATATTAGTAGGTGTACACATTAATATTTATTTTTCAGTTTTGATTCTTACCAATGCATGGGGCATCATAATTGCAAACCAATTACATTGTGCACCCTGCGAGCTTGACTGGACGTTACGTCTTATTTCGGCTTGTAATTCGTTCATAATCTTTATTGTGAAGTTCATAACATTGGCCTCTATTTCTTCCATTTTTAATGTCTTGAACTTCTTTAGCATTAAAGAGCAAGGTAACTTCATTGTTCCTTCTTCTTATTTTACAATCTTCTGGAGCAGTTGGAAAGTATTGGTATACATTTTCACTGCATATAAATTTAGTTTCGATTATGTTAATAATGTAGGCTAATGATATAATTGTAAAAAAAAAGTAACTCAAACAGAGAGAATGATCATTCTCCGTTATGAATTGGACGGAGAATGCCTATTCTCCGTGTATTATAACACGGAGAATGACTATTCTCCGTGTATTTTAACACGGAGAATGACATTCTTCGTGTAATTTTACACGGAGAATGACATTCTCTGTGTATTTTTACACGGAGAATGATCATTTCTAGGACAAACCGTTATGAATTGGGAGAATGCCTATTCTCCGTGTATTATAACACGAAGAATGACTATTCTCCGTGTAATTTTACACGGAGAATGACATTCTCCGTGTATTTTTACACGGAGAATGATCATTTCTAGGACAAAATACACAGAAAATGCCATTTTCCGTGTATTTTAACACGGAGAATGGTCATTCTCCGTGTTAAATACACAGAGAATAGCCATCTCTAGGTCAAAATACAAGAGAAAATGCCATTCTCCGTGTATTTTAACACGGAAAATAACATTCTCCGTGTCAGATACACGGAGAATGACTATTCTCCGTGTTAAAAAACACGGAGAATAAACATTCTCCGTTATGAATTGGACGGAGAATGACCGTTATGAATTCAGAATGACAATTCTCCGTCCGAATTACACGAAGAATATTCATTCTCCGTATTAGATACACGGATAATGATAATTCTCCGTTGTGAATTGTACAGAATTTGGTTCAAATTTAGAATACTTAAGTTGGAGTCATCCTTCTTGGGTATACGATGCTCCTGTATAGATGCTTCAGCTGATCGTCTGCTTGGTTCCAAAGCCTGAGTTTTTGATATTGTATCAGCATTTTTCCCTCTTTCACTAGCTTTGCTGTTTCAGGAGAATCTTTTTCAAGTTCTTCATTTTCTGACATCTTCTTTTTGTCTACCTTCTCGGGACTGGAAGGAGCTTTTCTTTTCTCACCAGAAGTTACTTTCTTATTGGTACTGGACGGAGCTTTTCTTTTCCGACCAGCAGCTACATTCTTACTTGTAGCATCAGCTATTTTCTTCTTTTCCAGTGTTGTAAAATCATCATCCGCTGGAGCATTTGATTGTTTTTTAATCCCTCCTGGTTCTCTTGCTCTTGTGTAATTTTTTTGAGGAACTGCTTTAGTCTCCTCCCCAAGCTGCAATGCTTTGGCCATTGCTTCAAGGTTAACAATTGTATCATTCTTCTATTTGATTTCGTCATTCAATGATGCAACTTCCTCGAGAAGTTTGTTGTTATCACTATTGAGCTTTTTATTCTCCTTTCTGAGATTGTCTGTTTCTTTCACTGATATAAAAACAAAAAACAACAAGAGGTATGATGTCAATATTATATAATCTTCTTTTTAAAAACAATAAAAAATATTATTATCCGTTTACTTTAATCCGGAGAATATCCATTCTCCGTGTTAAGATACACAGAGAATAACATTCTCCGTGTCAAAAATACACGGAGAATGTCATTTCTAGGTCAAAATACAAGGAGAATGTCATTCTCCGTGTTAAGCTCAACGGAGAATGATCATTCTCTGTTAGACTTACAAGGAGAATGGGCATTCTCCTATAACATAAACGGAGAATGACTATTCTCCGTGTTAAGATATACGGAGAATAACATTCTCCGTGTCAAAATACACGGAGAATGTCATTCTCCGTGTTAAACTAAACGGAGAATGTCTTTTCAAGGTCAAAATATAAGTAGTGACATTCTCCGTTTAGTTTAACATGGATAATGACATTCTCTGTGTATTTTTGACACGGAGAATGTTATTCTTCGTATATTTATAAACGAAGAATGTTATTCTCCGTGTCAAAAAACACACGGAGAATGGCCATTTCTAGGTCAAAATACAGAACGTCATTCTCCGTGTTAAAATACTAGCGGAGAATGTCATTCTCTGTGTATTTTAACACGGAGAATGCTCATTCTAAGTGTGTATTAACACGGATAATGATATTCTCCGCTAGTATTTTAACACGGAGAATAACATTATCCATGTTAGAAACACGGAGAATGATCATTTCTAAGTCAAAACACACAGAAAACGTCATTCTCCGTGTACTTTGACACGGAGAATGACATTCTCCGTGTTAGATACACATAATTACAAATTAAAATTTTGAAAAAATAGAATATTTTACCTTTTAGAACTAGCTCCTCAACACGTTGACGAAGCTTCTCATTATCAGCGGTAAGCTCAGATTTCTGCTTTCTAAGGGAGTCTAGTTCCTGTTCCGACCCATTTGCCTCCAGTTCTTCAACTCTTCTACGGAGTTTCTCATTATCAGCAATAAGGAGCGATTTCTCATTCCTTATAGAGTCTAACTCCTTCTCCAAGCCATCAGTAACGAGCTCCACAGCACGTTGTTGGGCTACATCTGCCTCTAGTTTTTGGGCTCTTTCTTGGAGTTGCTCATTCTCAGCGATAAGCTGAGATTTCTCCTCCAAGACACGCAACATATCTTCATTCTCAGCTATGTTTGTTGTGGGTGCTTGGGCTTCAGCTTGTGGTTCTTCTTCATCAACAGCATTATCTCCACCTTCTATACTATGCTGCTCTGCTGGGTCTTCTACTTCTTCAACAGTCAATGTAACAAAATCTTTGAATATCAATTCAGAATTCGTTTGAGCCCCTTGATATTCATTTTTGAGGAATATAGAGATTCTATTCCCATCCCATGTGTAGAATCTCGGGTATGTGCTTATTGGTTTGCACTTCCTTTCCAACAGTTGACTGTGCTCTGCAAACCAATACAAGAAATATATCGTACAACCTTCAATCTTCTTGTACGATATCTCAATGTCCCCATCTTCAGCTTTTGTAACAGCACTCTTTATGCTATCCATGACGTACCCCAAAATAATCCGTGGCCAACAGATGCTTTTTATAACATCTATGCTCTCCACCAGAGCGAAGAACTTGTATGGCAAGTTCGACCCACCCATTTTGGTAAAGAATACTGTTTGGCACAAGTTGAATATTATTAACCTAGCCAACTCATCAGGACTTGCATTTCTGTCCCCAACAGCTCTAAGATCCTTTTCTTAACTTCTGCATTTGATACTTCTGCATTTTTTCCCTTGGAATTTGTCAGCAGTCTTTTGAAATATTCTGTACACATGCTGAATGAGTCTGCTGGTGGGGGGGTCTTCTGTTTTTCAGTGATGATCTTTAGATACTTCTCATCAACTTCCCTGTCATCATTCATTGGCAGACCGAAAATGGTTGCCATCTCATCAGCAGTTGGTGCTACCTTGACACTGCTGCTCAACTGGAAATATCCAATGTCATCTTCTTCTAAGTAAGTCCCCATCAAGTTCTCCAGACCTTGTGTGACTTTAGATAGTTCTGACTTTTTCACCTTGGATCTGTAGAATACATCTATGAAATTGTAGAATCCAACATTCTTCAACGTTTCAATAACTGCTTCAGGCAAATGGCCACACTTTTCCTTCACCTCATCCATAAGAGAGAGTATTGGGGTGAATGTTGCACGGAAAAGTCTTTCTTCTTTGTTCCTGACAGTTTTTTTTCCTAAAAAAAATAACAATTAGGTTTACGTCAACATTCTTCTTTATTACAATAAGGAGAATGACCATTCTCCGTGTAAAAATACACGGAGAATGTCATTCTACGTGTACTTTTACACAGAGAATACCATTCTCCGTGTATTTATACACGGAGAATGACATTCTCCGTTTATTTTTACACGGAGAATGATCATTTCTAGGACAAAATACACAGAAAATGTCATTCTCCGTGTATTTTAACACTGAGAATGAGCATTCTCCGTTTACTTTGACACGGAGAATGGCCAGTTCTAGGTCAAAATACAAGGAGAATGTCATTCTCCGGGTCAAAATACAAGGATGTCATTCTCCGTGTATTTTAACACAGAGAATAACATTCTCCGTGTTAGAAACACGGAGAATGTTCATTCTGAGTACAAAATACACAGAAATTCCATTCTCCGTGCATTTTAACACGGAGAATTAATTTTCCGTATTAGAAACACGGAGAATGGCTCATTTCCAGGACAAAATACACAGAAAATGCCATTTTCCGTGTATTTTAACACGGAGAATAACATTTTTTGTGTTAGATACACGGAGAATGCTCATTCTCAGGACAAAATACAAGAAAATGCCATTCTCCGTATATTTTAACATGGAGAATAATATTCTCCGTGTTAGAACCACGGAGAATAACATTCTCTGTGTTAGAAACACGGATAATGCTCATTCTCAGGACAAAATACACAAAAAATTCCATTCTCCGTGTATTTTAAAACGGAGAATGGTCATTCTCCGTGTTAGATACACGGAGAATGACCATCTCTAGGTCAAAATACAAGGGAAAATGCCATTCTCCGTCTAATTCAACACGGAGAATAACATTCTTCGTGTTAGAAACACGGAGAATGGCCATCTATAGGTTAAAATACACGGGAGAACACCATTCTCCGTGTATTTCAACACGAAGAATGACATTCTCCGTGTATTTTTACACGGAGAATGATCATCTCTAGGACAAAATACACAGAAAATTCCATTCTCCGTGTATTTTAAAACGGAGAATGGTCATTCTCCGTGTTAGAAACACGAAGAATGCTCATTCTCAGGACAAAATATACAGAAAATTCCATTCTCCGTGTATTTTAAAACGGAGAATGGTCATTCTCCGTGTTAGAAACACGGATAATGACCATCTCTAGGTCAAAATACAAGGGAAAATACCATTCTCCGTCTATTTCAACACGGAGAATAACATTCTCCGTGTTAGAAACACGGAGAATGGCCATCTATAGGTCAAAATACACGAAAGAACGCCATTCTCCGTGTATTTCAACACGGAGAATAACATTATCCGTGTTAGAAACACGGAGAATGCTCATTCTCAGGACAAAATACACAGAAAATTCCATTCTTTGTGTATTTTGAAACGGAGAATGGTCATTCTCCGTGTTAGAAACACGGAGAATGCTTATTCTCAGGACAAAATACACAGAAAATTCTATTCTCCGTGTATTTTAAAACGGAGAATGGTCATTCTCCGTGTGTATTAACACACGGATAATGCTCATTCTCAGGACAAAATACACAAAAAATTCTATTCTTCGTGTATTTTAAAACGGAGAATGGTCACTCTCCGTGTGTATTAACACACGGATAATGTCATTCTTCGTGTGTTTTAACACGGAGAATGAATATTCTCCGTGTTAGATACACGGAGAATGACCATTTCTAGGTCAAAATACAAGGGAGAACGCCATTGTCCGTGTATTTTAACACGGAGAATGGCCATTTCTAGTTCAAATGACGCAGAAAGGGCATCATCCGTGTATTTTATAGACGGAGAATGATCATTCTCATTTGCCGCGTCAATATAAACGGAGAATGAACAGGACTCAAAGTTTTACCCTTTTTTCCCTTCTTCTTGATCTTCTTCTTCTCCTCCTGCTACTTCTTGTTGTTGTTGTTCTCCGTGTTCTTGTTCTTCTACTTCTTCTTGCACTTCTTTTTCTTTTGTGATGTTTCGTCTACGAGCAACCCTCTTAACTTTCACCCCTTGTTTCTTTTGTTTTCCAACATCCACTTGTTCTCCGTCTTCTCTAACTCGGTCTACATCCATTGATGATGATTCCGATATTGTGTGAAACTTGCGAATGGAGATTCGCTGGCGCTTTCTTGTAGGAATTTTCTAAGATTTTTGGAGGAGATGACCTAAAATCGAAAGCGAACAGAGTATGGAAGAAGAGGGAGTGAACGAAATATTTTTTTGAAGAGTTGGTGGGTTTGTATGTAATTCTCCCTCTTCTGGAATCGAACCGTTTTTCTGAAGAGTTGCTGGGTTTGTGGATATTCTTAATAAATTTGAAGGACAAAAAGGTCATGCCGTCCCCTTTTATATATATTTTAGATAATGCTGGGCACGCGATGAAAGTTTCTTTTGGGGTGGGTTTTTCATAAAACTTTTTAAATTTTTGGGCATTTCATAAATTTTCCCAAATTACATTACCCCAATTTTGGGGGATTTTTGAGCCGGTGCCTCAAAAAATTTAACAAGCAGGGGTTGTTACAAGAATCTCGTTAACAATAAGGGCAAGGCTGATACGAGAGGGGAAGGATCTCACTCTCCAGTTAGAGTGAGTACTCAGGAGGTTAACACGACCAATAAAGAGGAGGTAACAAACCTGAGGAGTAGCGCCAAACAGGGGAGGCTCAGAAGTCACAGAAGATCAATTCGGATTCGGGACTGGAGAGGGAGTATGCGGAGTAGGGGGCTGATGTCTGGATGATACCATACAGACGTCCAATTGCAGTAGGAAGAAGAAAGACATCAACGGCTCAGGATTTGAAAGAAGAAGAAGGGGATATCAATAAAGGGAAAATTTATGAAATGCCCAAAAATTTAAAAAGTTTTATGAAAAACCCACCCCAAAAGAAACTTTCATCGCGTGCCCAGCATTATCTAAAATATATATAAAAGGGGACGGCATGACCTTTTTGCCCTTCTAATTTATTAAGAATATCCACAAACCCAGCAACTCTTCAGAAAAATGGTTCGATTCCAGAAGAGGGAGAATTACATACAAACCCACCAACTCTTCAAAAAAATATTTCGTTCGCTCCCTCTTCTTCCATACTCTGTTCGCTTTCGATTTTAGGTCATCTCCTCCAAAAATCTTAGAAAATTCCTACAAGAAAGCGCCAGCGAATCTCCATTCACAAGTTTCACACAATGTCGCAATCATCATCAATGGATGTAGATCGAGTTAGAAAAGACGGAGAACAAGTGGATGTTGGAAAACAAAAGAAACAAGGGGTGAAAGTTAAGAAGGTTGCTCGTAGACGAAACATCACAAAAGAAAAAGAAGTGCAAGAAGAAGTAGAAGAACAAGAACACGGAGAACAACAACAACAAGAAGTAGCAGGAGGAGAAGATGAAGATCAAGAAGAAGGGAAAAAAGGGTAAAACTTTGAGTCCTGTTCATTCTCCGTTTATATTGACGCGACAAATGAGAATGATCATTCTCCGTCTATAAAATACACGGATGATGCCCTTTCTGCGTCATTTGAACTAGAAATGGCCATTCTCCGTGTTAAAATACACGGATAATGGCGTTCTCCCTTGTATTTTGACCTAGAAATGGTCATTCTCCGTATATCTAAAACGGAGAATATTCATTCTCCGTGTTAAAACACACGGAGAATGACATTATCCGTGTGTTAATACACACGGAGAGTGACCATTCTCCGTTTTAAAATACACGGAGAATGGAATTTTCTGTGTATTTCGTCCTGAGAATGAGCATTATCTGTGTGTTAATACACACGGAGAATGACCATTCTCCGTTTTAAAATACACGGAGAATGGAATTTTCTGTGTATTTTGTCCTGAGAATGAGCATTCTCCGTGTTTCTAACACGGAGAATGACCATTCTCCGTTTTAAAATACACGGAGAATGGAATTTTTTGTGTATTTTGTCCTGAGAATGTGCATTCTCCGTGTTTCTAACACGGATAATGTTATTCTCCGTGTTGAAATACACGGAAAATGGCGTTCTCCCATGTATTTTGCCCTATAGATGGCCATTCTCCGTGTTTCTAACACGGAGAATGTTATTCTCCGTGTTGAAATAGACGGAGAATGGTATTTTCCCTTGTATTTTGACCTAGAGATGGTCATTATCCGTGTTTCTAACACGGAGAATGACCATTCTCCGTTTTAAAATACACGGAGAATGGAATTTTCTATGTATTTTGTCCTGAGAATGAGCATTCTCCGTGTTTCTAACACGGAGAATGACCATTCTCCGTTTTAAAATACACGGAGAATGGAATTTTCTGTGTATTTTGTCCTAGAAATGATCATTCTCCGTGTAAAAATACACGAAGAATGTCATTCTCCGTGTTGAAATACACGGAGAATGGCGTTCTCCCGTGTATTTTAACCTATAGATGGCCATTCTCCGTGTTTCTAACACGGAGAATGTTATTCTCCGTGTTGAAATAGACGGAGAATGGCATTTTCCCTTGTATTTTGACCTAGAGATGGTCATTCTCCGTGTATCTAACACGGAGAATGACCATTCTCCGTTTTAAAATACACGGAGAATGGAATTTTCTGTGTATTTTGTCCTGAGAATGAGCATTATCCGTGTTTCTAACACGAAGAATGTTATCCTCCGTGTTTCTAACACGGAGAATGTTATTCTCCGTGTTAAAATATACGGAGAATGGCATTTTCTTGTATTTTGTCCTAAGAATGAGCATTCTCCGTGTATCTAACACGGAGAATGTTATTCTCCGTGTTAAAATACACGGAGAATGGCATTTTCTGTGTATTTTGTCCTGGAAATGAGCTATTCTCCGTGTTTCTAACACGGAGAATTAATTCTCCGTGTTAAAATGCACGGAGAATGGAATTTCTGTGTATTTTGTACTCAGAATGAACATTCTCCGTGTTTCTAACACGGAGAATGTTATTCTCCGTGTTAAAATACACGAAGAATGACATCCTTGTATTTTGACCCGGAGAATGACATTCTCCTTGTATTTTGACCTAGAACTGGCCATTCTCCGTGTATTAACACGGAGAATGACCATTCTCCGTGTCAAAGTAAACAGAGAATGCTCATTCTCAGTGTTAAAATACACGGAGAATGACATTTTCTGTGTATTTTGTCCTAGAAATGATCATTCTCCGTGTAAAAATAAACGGAGAATGTCATTCTCCGTGTATAAATACACGAAGAATGGTATTCTCTGTGTAAAAGTACACGTAGAATGATATTCTTCGTGTATTTTTACACGGAGAATGGTCATTCTCCTTATTATAATAAAGAAGAATGTTGACGTAAACCTAATTGTTGTTTTTTTCAGGAAAAAAAACTGTCAGGAACAAAGAAGAAAGATTTTTCCGTGCAACATTCACCCCAATACTCTCTCTTATGGATGAGGTAAAGGAAAAGTGTGGCCATTTGCCTGAAGCAGTTATTGAAACCTTGAAGAATGTTGGATTCTACAATTTCATAGATGTATTCTACAGATCCAAGGTGAAAAAGTCAGAACTATCTAAAGTCACACAAGGTCTGGAGAACTTGATGGGGACTTACTTAGAAGAAGATGGCATTGGATATTTCCAGTTGAGCAGCAGTGTCAAGGTAGCACCAACTGCTGATGAGATGGCAACCATTTTCGGTCTGCTAATGAATGATGACAGGAAAGTTGATGAGAAGTATCTAAAGATCATCACTGAAAAACAGAAGACCCCCCACCAGCAGACTCATTCAGCATATGTACAGAACACTTCAAAAGACTGCTGACAAATTCCAAGGGAAAAAATGCAGAAGTATCAAATGCAGAAGTTAAGAAAAAGGATCTTAGAGCTGTTGGGGGACAGAAATCCAAGTCCTGATGAGTTGGCCAGGTTAATAATATTCAACTTGTGCCAAACAGCATTCTTCACCAGAATGGGTGGGTCGAACTTGCCGTACAAGTTCTTCGCTCTGGTGGAGAGCATAGATGTTATAAAAAGCATCTGTTGGCCACGGATTATTTTGGAGTATGTCATGGACAGCATAATGAGGGCTGTTACAAAAGCTGAAGATGGGGACATTGAGATATCGTACAAGAAGATTGAAGGTTGTACGATATATTTTTTGTATTGGTTTGCAGAGCACAGTCAACTGTTGGAAAGGAAGTACAAACCAATAAGTACATACCCGAGATTCTATACATGGGATGGGAATAGAATCTCTATATTCCTCAAAAATGAATATCAAGGGGCTCGAACGAATTCTGAATTGATATTCAAAGATTTCGTTACATTGACTGTTGAAGAAGTAGAAGACCCAGCAGAGCAGCATAGTATAGAAGGTGGAGATAATGCTGTTGATGAAGAAGAACCACAAGCTGAAGCCCAAGCACCAGCAACAAACATAGCTGAGAATGAAGATATGTTGCGTGTCTTGGAGGAGAAATCTCAGCTTATCGCTGAGAATGAGCAACTCCAAGAAAGAGCCCAAAAACTAGAGGCAGATGTAGCCCAACAACGTGCTGTGGAGCTCGTTATTGATGGCTTGGAGAAGAAGTTAGACTCTATAAGGAACGAGAAATCGCTCCTTATTGCTGATAATGAGAAACTTCGTAGAAGAGTTGAAGAACTGGAGGCAAAGGGGTCGGAACAGGAACTAGACTCCCTTAGAAAGCAGAAATCTGAGCTTACTATTGATAATGAGAATCTTCGTCAACGTGTTAAGGAGCTACTTCTAAAAGATAAAATATTCTATTTTTTTCAAAATTTTAATTTTTAATTATGTGTATCTAACACGGAGAATGTCATTCTCCGTGTCAAAGTACACGAAGAATGACGTTTTCTGTGTGTTTTGACTTAGAAATGATCATTCTCCGTGTTTCTAACATGGATAATGTTATTCTCCGTGTTAAAATACTAGCGGAGAATGTCATTATCCGTGTTAATACACACTTAGAATGAGCATTCTCCGTGTTAAAATACACGAAGAATGACATTCTCCGCTAGTATTTTAACACGGAGAATGACGTTCTGTATTTTGACCTAGAAATGGCCATTCTCCGTGTGTTTTTTGACATGGAGAATAACATTCTCCGTTTATAAATATACGGAGAATAACATTCTCCGTGTCAAAAATACACGGAGAATGTCATTATCCGTGTTAAACTAAACGGAGAATGTCACTACTTATATTTTGACCTTGAAAAGACATTCTCCGTTTAGTTTAACACGGAGAATGACATTCTCCGTGTATTTTTGACACGGAGAATGTTATTCTCCGTATATCTTAACACGGAGAATAGTCATTCTCCGTTTATGTTATAGGAGAATGCCCATTCTCCTTGTAAGTCTAACAGAGAATGATCATTCTCCGTTGAGCTTAACACGGAGAATGACATTCTCCTTGTATTTTGACCTAGAAATGACATTCTCCGTGTATTTTTGACACGGAGAATGTTATTCTCCGTGTATCTTAACACGGAGAATGGATATTCTCCGGATTAAAGTAAACGGATAATAATATTTTTTATTGTTTTTAAAAAGAAGATTATATAATATTGACATCATACCTCTTGTTGTTTTTTGTTTTTATATCAGTGAAAGAAACAGACAATCTCAGAAAGGAGAATAAAAAGCTCAATAGTGATAACAACAAACTTCTCGAGGAAGTTGCATCATTGAATGACGAAATCAAACAGAAGAATGATACAATTGTTAACCTTGAAGCAATGGCCAAAGCATTGCAGCTTGGGGAGGAGACTAAAGCAGTTCCTCAAAAACATTACACAAGAGCAAGAGAACCAGGAGGGATTAAAAAACAATTAAATGCTCCAGCAGATGATGATTTTACAACACTGGAAAAGAAGAAAACAGTTGATGCTACAAGTAAGAATGTAGCTGCTGGTCGGAAAAGAAAAGCTCCGTTTAGTACCAATAAGAAAGTAACTTCTGGTGAGAAAAGAAAAGCTCCTTCCAGTCCCGAGAAGGTAGACAAAAAGAAGATGTCAGAAAATGAAGAACTTGAAGAAGATTCTCCTGAAACAGCAAAGCTAGTAAAAGAGGGAAAAATGCTGATGCAATATCAAAAACTCTGGCTTTGGAACCAATCAGACGATCAGCTAAAGCATCTATACAGGAGCATCGTATACCCAAGAAGGATGACTCCAACGTAAGTATTCTAAACTTGAACCAAATTCTGTACAATTCACAACGGAGAATTATCATTCTCCGTGTATCTAATACGGAGAATGAATATTCTCCGTGTAATTCGGACGGAGAATTGTCATTCTGAATTCATAACGGTCATTCTCCGTCCAATTCATAACGGAGAATGTTTATTCTCCGTGTTTTTTAATACGGAGAATAGTCATTCTCCGTGTATCTGACACAGAGAATGTTATTCTCCGTGTTAAAATACACGGAGAATGGCATTTTCCCTTGTATTTTGACCTAGAGATGGCTATTCTCCGTGTATCTAACACGGAGAACGACCATTCTCCGTGTTAAAATACACGGAGAATGGCATTTTCTGTGTATTTTGTCCTAGAAATGATCATTCTCCGTGTAAAAATACACGAAGAATGTCATTCTTCGTGTTAAAATACACGGAGAATAGTCATTCTCCGTGTTATAATACACGGAGAATAGGCATTCTCCGTCCAATTCATAACGGAGAATGATCATTCTCTCTGTTTGAGTTACTTTTTTTTATAATTATATCATTAGCCTATATTATTAACATAATCGAAACTAAATTTATGTGCAGTGAAAATGTATACCAATACTTTCCAACTGCTCCAGAAGATTGTAAAATAAGAAGAAGGAACAATGATGTTACCTTGCTCTTTAATGCTAAAGAAGTTCAAGACATATTAAATATGGAAGAAATAGAGGCCAATGTTATAAACTTCACAATAAAGATTATGAACGAATTACAAGCCGAAACAAGACGTAACGTTCAGTCAAGCTCGCAGGGTGCACAATGTAATTGGTTTGCAATCATGATGCCCCATGCATTGGTAAGAATCAAAACTGAAAAATAAATATTAATGTGTACACCTACTAATATTGTTGTAAAAAACTAACTCATGATTTGTTTTTTGTTTTTTGTTTTTTTTCTGGAAAACAGCGTACCGTTCAGTTTGCCGATGAACAAAACCCAACATCTGGAGCATTGTACAATTTCAAAGCAGAAATAGAAGATTTTATCATGGAGTTGGAGGATGACATCGAATGGTTATTCGTGCCACTCTTCCGTGAAGAGAATAAATACTATACACTGCTGGCATTCAACTTCAGCTCCTATGTTTGGACACACTACAACTCATTAAGGAAAAACACGGGCGCTAAGGGAATCGAGGATGCAAATTACATGAAGAATAAAATTGAGCCAATTGTAATTAAGAAGATTGCATTGATGAGGAAGAAAAGCCCAACAATTCAAGAATATGAAACAACAGAGCTCAAGGTTATTAAAGATTGCCCACAGCAACTATATCCCAGCTGCCTGTTGTATGTTGCGTATTATATTGAAAACTTGTCGAAAGCTACATTTGATTTACAAAAGAAAACAAACAAAGCAGTTCATGATATTATTGTAAAGATCAGGCTAACTTTGGCTAAGCTTTTGCTTATAGGTGACTGTGCAGTTCCTTTTGTATCATAAAATAAAATGACAATGTAAATTGGCTAAGAAATTCCTTATATATATACTGTCTGTCAGGTTTCTTTTGTAATGTATTTGTCGTCCTTTGTAATGAAACTCAGTTTTTCGGCTAATTTACTTTGTTCTATATATGTAAATCTGTTTTGTTAAAGTTCTGTTGTTTGATTCTGTGTTAAAATACACGGAGAATGACTTTTTCTGTTTATTTTGACCTAGAAATATCATTCTTCGTGTATCTAACACGGACAATAATCATTCTCCGTGTATCTAACACGGAGAATGACCATTCTCCGTGATAAAATACACGGAGAATGACATTATCTTTGTATTTTGACCTAGAAATGAGCATTCTCCGTGTTTCTAACACGGAGAATGTCATTCTTCGTGTTAAATTACACGGAGAATGTCATTCTCTCCGTGTTAAAATACACGGAGAATGACATTCTCCTTGTATTTTGACCAATAAACGACCATTCTCCATGTATCTAACACGGAGAATGTAATTCTTCGTGTCAAATTAAACGGAGAATAGTATTCTCCGTGCTTCGAAAACGGAGAATATCATTCTCCGTTTCAAAATACACGGAGAATGGTCATTCTCCGTGTTAATACACACGGAGAATGACTTTCTCCTTGTATTTTGATCTATAAATGACTATTCTCCGTGTATCTCATACGGAGAATGATCATTCTCCGTGTTAGATACACGGAGAATGGTCATTCAATGCATTATAAAATCAGAGTATAACGGATAATAAGTTCTTATGTTGTTAGTATATATGTGAAACATCAGATATGCAGAGTTCAAACTATTACCATTGATATCAAAAAATGTTACATATGTATTCAAAAAACAATTATATAAAAGAAGGAATATATGTGTATGTATTAACGAGGGGGCGCTGCCCCATCGAACATCGTAGCAGCACGTGGAGGCAGAGGACAAGTGGTGCGATTGTGATTGCATAATTCAAAACAATTCTGGCACCTTATCTTTCTTTTCTCTTTTCCCTTGTTCTCATATTTGCTCTTATAACGGTCCGCCTTTGGACGTCCAGGACCACGTTTCAGAACAGGGGGTAGAACAACATCAGTGGGATTATTTTCAAACTGTTTTTCACAATCTGAAACTGGACGAATAGCACATGAATATAACTTCTGGTAATAATCTGATGTCCAATACTGCTCCACAAAGTCGTAAACAGATTTATCTGAACCAACTCTGATGCACTGTATTGCATGGCTGCATGGGAATCCATATACCTTCCATCTACGACAACTACAATGACAATCAAGAAGATTCACCATGTGGGAGGAAGTATCTGCGATCACCTGAAATTCGAAATCACCAGACCGATATACCCTATAACACATGCCATCATCTGTAAGCTGCTTCAGCATATCCTCAGCGTATGGAGTCAATTTGCTATTCAAACCAATTACATCCTTGTGGCGATCCGAAATTATCTTCATCATCTTCACACGGATGACATTTACAATTGCTGATATAGGCAATTTCTTCTCAGCCTTTATCCATGCATTGAATGACTCTGCATAACTAGAAGCAACCTCACCGTATCTACATCCCGGGAAGAATACGTTTGACCAGTGTTCAGGTTTTTGTTTATTCATCCAATTCACAACATGACCACAATTCAGATCATAAATCTTTTTGATTGCTTGTCTATACCCACCTTTATAGAGAAAAACAAATAATTAATAAAGAATTAGGTCAATTCATAAAATTATTAAAAATAAGTGCATTCTCCGTATTTAAAATAAGGATAATAGTCACTCTCCGTTCAAAAGCTAACGGAGAATGACATTCTCCATTCTATGCAGGACGGAGAATGGTCATTCTCCGTTTGACTTAAACGGAGAATGAACATTATCCGTACTATGCAAGACAGATAACACCATTATCCGTTCAAAAGCTAACGGAGAATGATATTCTCCGTTCTATAAAAGACGGGTAATGGTCATTCTCCGTGTGACGGAAACGGAGAATGAATATTATCCGTACTATGCAAGACGGATAATACCATTCTCCGTTCAAAAGCTAACGGATAATGATATTCTCCGTTCTATGTAGGACGGAGAATGGTCATTATCCGTGTAATACGTACGGAGAATGACTATTCTCCGTCTTACTGACGCAGAGAGTGGTCATTCTCCGTGTTAAATTAATGGTAAATGCATAAAAAATGTGCATATATCTGTCTCATTAACACACCTGGAGTTAGAGCATATACTGCTTGCCTCCAAGCTTCAAGTACATGCGAATACACTCTTTCATTTCCTTTCTCTTTCAGCGGTATGTTATTCTTCATGTGATAATAGCAATAGCTATGGTAATCATTAGAAAACACTTTAGGGACTTCAGAAACTAGACCGGTGCCTTGATCCGAAAGAAAAACAATATGCCTACTACATCCAACAACATTCTTTAGATTTCTAAGGAACCATTCCCAATTGTCACCATCTTCGCCTGAGACTATACCGTATGCAAGAGGGTAGAACTGTTGGTTACCATTCTTCGCTGTAGCAGACATCAAACATCCTCTAAACCTCCCTGTAAGGAAAGTAGCATCCAAATATAGCATTGGGCGACAATATTGAAAGCCTTCTACGCAAGCCCCATATGAAAAAAAAAGCCGCTCAAACCTCATTGATGAATCATCTTTCTGGAAGTCGATAACGGAACCATTATTGGTTTCCTTTACCTTGTTAACATACCAACACAAGTCACTGTAAGATCTAACATTATCTCCGTACATTTTCTGGTGCACCAGCCTAATTCCGTGGTATGCCTGTCCATATGTAACAGATAAACCGTAGTCGACCTTGAAATCATCGACAACAGATTTTGCAGACTTTTTAGGATGCATCCGAACAATGTCACTAACCAAACTTTTCACAAACTTTGCTGGAACAACCAGATTACCTTTATCCATATAGCCAGCTCCACAATTATGTTCTCCCACATACCTCTTCACCTCAAAAAATTGATTATCTTTCGAAATAGATATAGCATGGAAGCTCCACAAACAAGCATGTGTCTTGTAATTCTTACAGCAAACAGTATACCTTCCCGGCTCAGATTTCAAAATGTGGAATGGATGACGAGATTCAAAACATACCTTTCTAACAGCATTTCTATCCTCTTCAACACCATTTAGAAAAATTTGACCAACACCAGTAATTGATCCAGGCCACATATCCGATTTCCTCTTCTTCACTGTCTCAGTTGAGCCCTCATAAAAGTGTACTACTCGTTTGTCCTTTACAGTAGGAGAACATCTACTCAAAGAACTAGAGGAGGAAGACGAAGGTCCCATGTGAAAGCTTTGACAAGGAAAAGATGTTGATGAAGAACATGGAGAGTATATTTGCTCCACAAATAGATCAAAACTCACATCATGAGTACCGTTAAAACCACCAACCAATGAGCGAAGCCAAAAATCACTTTCAACATACAGTTCAGTTCCATCAGAGTGCAAAAACCTGAAATAGAAGGAAAGTGGATCCAAAGAAGTCCATCGATCGCACACTTTAATATTTAAAAAATCTACGGTACTTTCATGTGTGACACGGCAGGAAACTATGTCTTCCTTGAAACAAATGTTAACTAAACAACTTGATTCCATACCTTCCCCCTGATAACATAAAAACATAAGAGGTCACAAATAGAATAATAAAATTGTCGTCTAATAATGATTATTCTTCGTCTAAAAATAACGGAGAATAAATATTCTCCGTTCGGATCTAACTTATAATGATCATTCTCCGTTTAAAGTAAAACGGAGAATGATATTCTTCGTCTAATAAACACGGAGAATAGATATTCTCCGTCTAAATATAACGGAGAATAATTATTATCTGTCTGTAACTTATGGATAATGCTCATTATCTGTATAATGATCATTCTCCGTCTAAATATAACGGAGAATAAATATTCTCCGTTCAGAACTAACTTAGAATGATCATTCTCCGTTTAAAGTAAAACGGAGAATGATATTCTCCATCTAAAACACACGGAGAATAGACATTCTCCGTCTAAATATAACGGAGAATAATTATTATCTGTCTGTAACTTATGGATAATGCTCATTATCCGTATAAAAACATACGGAGAATGTTATTCGCACAAAATAACAAGATTTTAATCTCTCTAACATTTTCTAAGTTAATAATCTGCATAATAAATTCAAATTCAGCATAAATTTCGAGATATACGAAGCTGATGGATGAATTTCTACAGATCTAAACTCTCACCTTGTTTTAAGATCTATAAAAAAAGAAGAAGAAGATCTTCTCTCCACAATTGACCTAATCGCCGGAAACCACAAAGATGATGATGATGATGATGATGATCGATGATGATGAAGGATGATCGACGTTCAACTGACGAAAACCACAATGAACTACGAACGATTTTGCGATCTCTGATAAAGATGATATCAATGGATTTCAAATTTCTCGTGAAGAAGAAGAATACGAATTTCCCAATCCAAATCTGAGTTTGCGAATTCAAAATTATATATAGATGTCCAAATTTGCGCGAAGGGGTATTTTTGGAACTATGATAATGGCAAATTTTGTAAATACAGAGCATCTATAGAGAATCTTGAAATATTTAACGTGAAAATACTTAATTCTGGGTATTTCATAAAAATAATCCAGCGGGTGGACATTACATAAAAGCCCACCCAGAAATTGGGTTTCTCAGCAATTTCCAGATGTAATTTTGGGAGGCTTTATAAACACCCCAAATCGGTGGGTTTTGAGCATACTCTATTTTTTATTCCATTTATATCTCACAAATATATATATATCATTATAACTACTGATACCTTTCTCTATTTAATTTATTCGTATAAAAAACTTTCAGAACTGCTCGTTAGTGAATTACAAAGCATGGATTTGACTGGTTTAAAAGCCGCTACTTAAACACCATCCAAAACCGGATCCCTCATAACCGGTACTCTAAAAATATTTCATAACCGCTACCCCTACAATTGTCAAGCAAACCCCTAAGAAAAGGCTTGCTAATTTCAACCTCTACAAGGGCTCGAGCTCTGCTAGGTCGCGATTGAGTTGCCATAGGATGATCCAGTAGCAACGGAGGTTCGATTCCCTCCACAATAGCAAAGATCGCCTGCGGATCGAACATGTGTTATGGAAGCCCTAGGAAAGATACCCAGATCGGCGCCGAAGGGGATTCCCACAGAGGTGAGAAATCGGGAGTCTATCTGAAGAGCCTCATAGGAGCTCCGCAGACGTACCAAAGGTCCTTTGCTCGAAGCCTCAGGAAGTCCTCCTCCAATGAGGGTCGAATAAGAAGATGTCTGGAGTCTAGAATACCCACCGATATCTTAGCCGAGAAGCCCTCAGAGGAGAGAGCAGAACGAATGAGGTCCACCGATGGCCGCGCTCTCGGAAATTTGCCAACCAGAGCAAAACGGAAAGGGGCGACAAGGACGGCAATCTCTTCTGCAGAGAAGAAGATCACCAGAGAGCCCATGAACTTAGAATGCACCCTGGGAGGGACTTCACCGAGGACGGAGGGGGAGGAGGATCGGGGGGACGCCTCGCCACCAAAGCCGCGAAAGAGGCAGGTTTGGGTGTCGATTCCATGAGGGAAGCAAACTGGTCAGCGCGGGGGTTTTAAGGGGTTGCAAACAAAACTGAAGTTGGGGGTTCGGGAGGGCGTCGAGAAGGGATCACAGGGGCCCAAGGTAGGGGTGTCCGACAGGGACACCGGAGAGCGAAGGACCTAGGTCGGGAGACCTAGATCGCCGCCAGGGATTTCTTTTGGAGAGGGATATATATATATATATATATATATATATATATATATATATATATATATATATATATATATGTATGTATATATATATATATATATAATTGCATGTAAAGCATTCAAGTTTCTTAAAATTTCAAGAAAAGCATTAAGTTTGGCAATACTATCAAACGAGCATCCAACCGGACTTTTAAAGTCCGGTTGCTGACGTCATTGCGTCATTAACGACGTAGAATAGATTAGGAAATGGTTAGCTGTTTGATTAGGAAATGGTTAGCTGTTTGGGGGGGGGGGGGTTAGTTATTGGCCGAACTTTAAAAGTCCGTGTGGTGACGTTAGCTGACGCCCACAAGCGGACTTTTAAAGTCCGACTTGCTTGGTTTTTGTAATTAATTTTTAACGCGGTTGGGGGTTTACCGCTGGCAGTTGAATGTTAGGGGTTTATATGGTGGAGGGGGGTGAATTTTTTTTAACCGTGGTAAAATTGGAGAAGGAGAAGCAAGGAGAAGGAGAAGCAACCATGGAGGTAAAAAAATTTACAAATTATTTGTAGAAGTAATTTTTTTGGTAGTGATAGAAGTATTTGTAGAAATTATTAGAAATTTGTACAATTATGTAGAATTATGTAGAATTGTAGAAATTGTAGAATTGTAGAAATTGTAGTGATAGAAGAATTTGTACAATTATGTAGAATTATGTAGGAATTTGTAGAATTATGTAGAAATTGTAGTAAAAATTAATTTGTAGGAATTATGTAGAAATAATGTAGAAATATTTGTAGAAATTAATTTATGTAGAAATTAATATGTAGAATTTATGTAAAAATTATGTAGAAATTAATTTCTAGAAATATTTGTGACATAATATTTGTAGAAATTAATTGTAAAAATAATTTGTGACATAATATTTGTGACATAATAATGTAGAAATAATAATTTGTGACATAATATTTGTAGAAATTAATTGTAAAAATAATAATTGTAGTAGAATATTTTTGACATAATATTTGTGACATAATAATTGTAGTAGAATATTTGTGACATAATTTTGTAGAAATTAATTGTAAAAATAATTTTGTGACATAATATTTGACATAATAATTGTAGTAGAATATTTGTAGAAATAATAATGTAGAAATATGCATTGGTGACATATTTTTAATTACAAAAATTAGTAGAATACTTGTAAAAATATTTGTGACATTTCAGAACGAAACAAAAAATGATGGACGTATTCCTGGTGGACCGACCACACCGACTATCGAACAGGAGCGACAGTCACACATTTCTGACCGCGTATTCTCAGGATCGGTAATTTTCCTGCTGAATAAATTATGCCTCTTAGAATAAAAATATTCATGAATTAACCAAAAATATTTTACAGTTATATGACTATCCTCCTGACGTTAGGCTACGTGAGCATGGGGAATGGCGTTACGGTTGGGAGCTATCATTTCTCCAAAAACAACTGGTGGACTCATTTGGATTTTCCCACGTCGACGCAGTTCATCTCAGACGTCACGATAGGGATCTTATTTTGAGTCTAGTCGAGCAGTGGTGTCCGGTACGGAACACATTCCAGTTTTCGGTGGGTGAGATTACGATCACCTTGGCTGACGTGGCGATGATCTTTGGGTTACCGATTAACGGTACCCATGTCTATTTTGATGAGAGTGCACATGTGGGTGATCTCATCAGGAAGTATCTAGGACGTGATCCAGCACCAGATCAAGGTCGCAGTGCTGGTATCAAGCTTACTTGGCTTCGTGCCAATTTCCAGTATATTGGTCATATTGGCTCCGAGCATGTTACTCCAGATGACGCGCGGGTACGTCATACAAATTTTATCGTTTTGTACACATAAATTATAATATTCCAATTTAATACCAACAACTGTTATCGTTTTCAGGTAATAGGCTGCACCAGAGCCTACTTATTAAGTCTATGTGGGTGTATTTTATTTCCTGATGGGTCAGCAAACAAGGTTTTCGCTTACTTGCTACCCTTTTTTGATGGCTTGGGCCGTCGTACACCATATTCCTGGGGTGCAGCAGTCTTGGTCTATCTCTGCAGTTCGATGACTACTTTTGTTTCTGTTAGAGAAGGAGAAAGTTTGCACCGGGGTATCCCTGGTTGTGTTAATCTCATACAGGTACAATTGACAAACCGAGTGAATTTTTTATGTCTATTATACATATTTTTATACCGCAAATATTTTTGATCTGCAGCTATGGTCATATGAACATTTTTTTTATCGGTCGGCCACTTACCCGTATCCACTAGGCCAGCGGATCTTTCCGGTAGGAGTTAGATGGAACTCCGACAATACGGATACTGCTCACTGTCTTACAAAAGTGGTATCCATTTATCGAAACAATTTCGATACAATAGTCGCCCCCGAGGTAAATATTTTATCTTAATTATATTTCACTTTTAGCTTTGTCGATACAATATAAACTATAATATTTTAATGTGACATAGGTAAACTGAACTCCTCAATCGTGCCCGCAGGAGGTGATAGATGATATTGTTGAGAGTAGTAGACATAGATATTATGTCATGTACAATTCGTACATTATGTTTCATCCCGCTGATCGTGTCCTACGACAGTTAGGGTTGAAACAAGTCGTACCGTTAGACCCTCTGCCCTATAGTATTGGAAGATCATGTCTCAGAGCGCGAATTGAGATATATTGTTTAGGATGGGAGGGGCGATATGCCATGCATGACGTGACCCACATGTCAGCAGTTGTGGATGATGACAATGACTGTAAGTTACAAATTATAATACTTATAAATAAGGTCAAATTTCTAGTAAAGCTTTTATTTTAATTTTGTATAATGACTGCAGTTTATGGCACATATCACTTCTTGATCTGGTACGGTACCCCGCGCATCCAGAATCGCCGATATGTCTTTGAGGAGTCTCGGGTTACTCAACGAGCAATGGATGATTTTAGTCATCGTATCAGGACCATGCAAGTAAATACGATGGTATGTGTATAAATCTAAATCAAATAAACAATGATATATACATGTCTATATTGCATTAAACACAAGTATATTTTCCATTTTAGCTGGAGCAATGGAAAGCCGCTTCCCAGGACCCCTCAGCCGATCTACATTCGCTGGTACAGTCATCGACGCAAATGCTCCATCGACCGTATATGCCCCCTGTGCCACCATTGGAGATCCCTGAGGATCAGCCTATTGGTCATGTCCAACAGAGATACTCACGTCGTTGGAGAGAGGGTTCGGCGGAGGGACCGTCGCATGCATATGTCGGGAAGGGCTCGTTAGATGATCCATATACCGGAGAGGGCCCGTCATATCCATATGCCGGAGAGGGCTCGTCACATCATCCATATGCCGGGGCGGGCCCGTCGCATCTATATGCCGGGAAGGGCTCGTCACATCCATATGCCGGTGAGGGCCCATCGCAGCCATGTCAGCCGGAGCAGTCCCGGTCGCCATAGGATTCTTGTATACTCGTTGCTGGCCTTAGTGTATCACAACCACCGGTGGATTTGATGGAAGGCCTTGAGTCGCAGGAGGAGGTGACTTGGTCACAGCTTTATCGAGAGTGGAATACGGGGTTGTGGGAATATCCTTCGCAGCCGACCCTACCGCCGTCCGACACCGATGATTTTGATTGGAGGTCTTTTGCTGAGGATACCTGCAGGACAATATTTGACACACTGCCACCGCCTTACACCCATACCACTACAGAAGAGGCCGGCGATGACTTTTAGCCATTGCCAGGGGAGACACCGGAGCAAACAACGACTAGGCAGGCTAGACTGGGTCTTAGGCCAGTCGATCGTAGACACTATGATAGGATGCATAGAGGTGATTATTGACTTTGATGTAGTGGATGTGTAAAAACTATTTACAATCTAATATTAATGTTAACCCATATTTGGTACTCTCGTACACTTTCTTCTGTTGTGTCCAATGCTCCCGCAGTTGCTGCAATGAAGATCTTTTGTCCCCAGCTCCCTTGTCAAAAAATAATTTTTTTTGGGTCTGCCTGCTCTATGTCCAACGTTTGGTACTCCAATTTCACCTCTTACCAATTCAGCTTCTGGAGTATATGGAGATGGAATCGCTTGCATACATGGCGCATATACACTTTTAAGCTTTTCAACAGAAAATTGTTCAGGATAATAGCTTTCTACTTGCAAGTTACTAGATTGACAAGAAAAGTAAGCATGTACACATGGTAAAAGTGTATGCTGCCAGCGATAACACGTACACGTTCTAAATCTACTATATATCGTCTACTACTTTCATGATCATATATTTCAAATTTATATGCATTGATATGCAGCATTTGAAAATGATGTATCCCTCTTTTAATATGTGCCATAGTTTTGAGCATCCTAGGACAATAGAGCGTATCCAGATTTTCAGCAATTTGTCTATATTTTTTATACATAGTTATGATTTTAGCTCTAATGCCATCAAGCAATGTGGTGATTGGTTTATCACGCAAATTCTTAATCCAATTATTAAAACTCTCTACAATGTTAGACGTGTTAATATCTAGTATAGGACATGGTGCATAAGCAGTAATCCAGTGTAAAAAGTTACGATTTTCATCGTTTGTGCCAACAATCCAATTAAAAACATTAATATTAGCAGATTTAATCTTTTCAAACCATTCCGTCGCATCAACATCATTATAAGAGCGGGCAAGTTTATCTAACCATACTTGATATTGTCGTGTACTAATACATTGACTTCTATATTCTGTTTAAAATGTTGAATGCAAAAAATGTGGAGAGCTAGGAAAGATATCATGTATTCCACGAATTAAACTTTTTTGCTTATCAGATATAAATGAGATAGCATCCCACCGATCAAAACAAGTTTCAAATGAAGATTTTAAACATTGTAAAAACTATGTCCACGATTCAGTATTCTCATTTTCAGCAATACAATAAGCAATTGGATATAATTGATAGTTAGGATCATGAGCACATGCTACAAATAAATTACCTTAAAATTTAGATGTAAGAAAAGTTGCATCAACACTAATAACGGGTAAGCAACCTTGCAAAAAATCATCTATGCATGCCTTCCAACAAATAAATATTCTTTGAAAAATATTATTTCCTACGGTTTTTAAAAAATACTTCATTCCAGGATTTGTTTCCATAATTGTAAAACCGTATTTTTCAAGACTACCGTAGGCATCAATATAGCTACCATTAATTTTGAATAATACAATTTCTTTTGTTCTCCAAGCTTTTGAATACGTAACGCATACTCGAAATTCTCTAAGAATATCTTTTACAATATTACAAGCACTATAAGAATTATTGTCTATAATTTTACCTATAATTTTTCCACAAATCCATTTAGCAGTAGCTTCTCGATGTTGTCCTTACGATAACATACCTGTGCAAGAATGTTGTGATACAAATGTCTCAATTATAAAAGTGTCACTTTGACCAACTGCTTTAGCGTATACTCTCCATAAACAATCTGGAGATTTGCATTTGTATATAATTCTTGTCGAATTGTTATGGTTATTTCTAACACTAAAATTATGACGAATTGCAAGATCTCGAATAAAATTTCTAAATTCATAAGAGAAAGAAAACTCTCTATGCAAAAATAATTCAGGAGTACTACCTTGTGAAGGATCATTGTCTTTCTGTAAATAATAGTCTAGATCTTCTACTAGGTCGGCACTATCATCACTAGTTTCATTGTCAACATTTACTTGGTTCGAAGTACTAGCTCCAGAAAGTAAATTTTGGCTATTAAAAATAGGTGCACTAGTATGAGTAATATTTGTGCTAATATTCGTCATTGTTGCGGTAATATAAATTTTTATACAAGATGCATCTACATTATTTTGAATAATAAATCTCCAAGATTCTTCACTATCTATTACTAAATAGGTATCGAAAAAATAGCTTATTACGAAAGAACAGTTAATAGAATAACGTTCTATAATAATATTTCTTATATTTTCAAATAAAATACTTTGATAAGTAGAAATAAGATTAGTTGTGCCGCCTTCGTACGATAATCCATTAAGAGCACCTCCGTGATAGCAGATTAATGTCAGTGTTTGATCCATGAATTTTTTGGATATATCAATAATTAAAAAAAGACTATAAAATTTTACTATTATTGCTTCAGAAAGAAGTAGCTTGCAAAAGTATATCGTCGATCCGCAAGTAGGCTGCGGTTGAAATTGACGTCTTGAATGCTCAGATTGGAAGTAGGCTGCTGTTGTAGAAGAGTGCCGGAGAGGATCTGGGAGATAAATTTGAAGGAAAATATTTGGAAGAAGAATGAAAGATGAATGGATGAATGAAAGAATTTGTATATAAAGAGTATATATAGGTTTATAAAACTAGCCATTATAAAATAGTCGTTGCTATTAGCAGTAAATAGCCGTTGCTATTAGCCGTAATAAAATAATCGTTGCAATGGAGCCAGCCGGACTTTAAAAGTTCGCTTGTGGGCGTCAGCTGACGTCACCACACGGACTTTTAAAGTCCGACCAATGACTAATCTCCCCCCAAAATGGCTAACCATTTCCTAATCCATTCTACGTCGTTAATGACCCAATGACGTCAGCAACCGAACTTTAAAAGTCCGGTTGGATGCTCGTTTGGTAATTTTGCCAAACTTAATGCTTTTCTTGGAATTTTAAGAAACTTGTATGCATTACATGCAATTTTCTGATATATATATATACTCCACTAAATAAATATTTTTTTAAAATTCAAAGATCTTTCTGACCGTGTATGCACCTCATTACTTAGTTAAAAATGGCTAATTATAAGGGCACATCCAAAGTTGATCAGGACCAGTCCAAATCTGATTTTGGTTTATTTACAAGTTTGCCACTTGAAAAATTACTCAGGACCAGCCTAAATGTAAGTATATAAATCAAATTTTTTTTATTTTTTTGCTCTTTTCGCGTTTCTCACATCTCTTTCTCCAAAGCCTAGTTTATTTTCTTTCTTCTGGTTTGTGCATCATGAAAGAAGAACAAGAATAACTAACTTGTGGGAATCATGGAACTTTTACTTTGAAATTGGGGTCCCAACTTATGAAAATTATAGATGAAACCCTAGTTGTAGAATAAATTGGGTTATCAAATCTATTAATCAATTTTTTCATTAATAGAAGAAATATTGGATGAAACCCTAGTTGTAGAAGAAATGGACTTGCTGTACAGCAAGTCCATATCAGGACTGCCATAATTTTTGGCACTGCTAAAAGTACTGAGGACTGTCAAGAATTGTGGCACTCCTGAAATAGACTTGTTGTACAGCAAGTCCATATTAGGACTGCCACAATTTCTGACAGTCCTAGAAGTATTGAAGACTGCTAGGAATTGGGGCAGCAGTTCAGTACTACCGCAATTCCTGGCAGTCCTAAAGTCGAAATTGTCGAATAAAAAAATATATGTTAGGATTTATTTTCATCATGATAATGAAGTAAAATATACATTTTAGGGTTTATTTCATCATGATAATGAATTAAAATATACATTTTAGGGTTTATTCTCATACATTTTTTGTGAGTAATGAAGTATTAGGGTTTGTACATTATTTGTGAGGAGCCTTTGGGTGTCATCAAAATCGGAAATTAGAAGGAAACTAGAATTTTGATGAAGATGGTGAGGATGGAAATTGTGGAGAAGAAGAAGAAGATGAGAAGAAAACTAGAATTTTGATGGAGATAGAGAGGATAGAAATGGTGGAGAAGAAGAATATGAGAGGGAAACTATGCTTTTGGAAGAGAGAAAGTAAAAAAGTTGAAATAGAGCTAAAATTTTTGGTTTTGGGGGAGGGGTGTGGGGTTGGAACAACCCAAAGAGTAAAAAAAATTGGGTTGTCCTGAGTCATTTTCCCTCAAATCTGGACCAGCTTCAATCCGGGCTAGTCCTGATCAACTTTGGATGTGCCCTTATAAATAACATTAAAAATAAAACATAACGAATAAAAAAATCTAAATCATTTTAACTATCTTAGCATATAATAAATTCTAAGTAGTATTTAATATTCAAATTATATTTAAACTAAGTATATGATATTATCTAACTATATATATATATATATATATATATATATATATATATATATATATATATATATATACAAAATTTTAAAAACATATACAAAATTAAAAAAAATATATACAAAATTTTAAAAACATATCTATAACAAATCCTAATTAAAATATATTGAAATTATATTTTAATATAATTTAAATTTTCAGAAAATTTGTTGTAGCGAAATTATCTTTCAGTAATTTATCCAAAACGAAAAAAGTATTCAAAATTTACGTGTAACAAAACGTTCTGCCAACTGTGTTGGCGAAAAAAAATTTATAATATATAAAATAATGTAGTTGAGTTTCCGCCAACTGGGTTGGCAGAAATTTATCCCCATAAAAATATTGGAATTTTTTTGGTTTTTTTTGTTAGTTTGGTTTGTTTTAGTTTTATTTGGTTTATCTTTTAATTTGATTTGGTTAAACCTTTATTTTATTTTAGTTGATAAGTTAATTTGTTATTGGAAAAATTTATCAAATGCCCAAAAAAAGAAAAAAATTTATGAAAAATCTACCGCAAAATAATATTTTATCGCGTCCCCAGAATTAGCGAAAAATATATAAAAGATTTTTTGTCCTTCTAATTTATTGAAAACACCTATGAAACCTACTCTTCAAAAAAAAACTTTTTGATTCTTCCTCTTCTTTCATACGCTGTTCACTTTCGAATCTAGGTTTTCTCCTCCAAAATCTTCAAACGTTACTTCAAAAACTCGTTAGTAACTCTCCATTCACAATCTTCACACCATGTCGTCATCATCAGTTCCCACTTCATCATCATTATTAGCATCAACTGGAACCCCACTTTATCATCAGCAGCAGCATCAAGCAACAACTGGAACCCCACTTCATCATCATCAGCAGCATCAACTGGAACCCCAGTTAGAGAAGAGAGAGCTGATGTGAAAAGAATTAAGAGCTTTTTATCATTCTCTGTGTTAAAATCACGAAGAATGGCCATTCTCTGTTATAAAATCACGTAGAATGGACATTTTCCATATTCGAATGCAAGAGAATGGGCATTTCCCATGTTAAAATTATGGAGAATGGTCACTCCCCGTGATAAGATCACGGAGAATGGCTATTCCCGTGTTAACATGCAGGAGAATAATCATTCTCCTTGTTAAAATTACGGAGAATGGTCGTTCTCCGTTGTAAAATCACGTAGAATGGACATTCCCCGTATTGGAATGCAGGAGAATGGTCATTTTTCGTGTTAAAACTACGGAGAATGACCATTTTTCATGATAAGATCACGGAGAATGGCTATTCCCGTGTTAACATATAGGAGAATAATCATTCTCCGTGTTAAAATCACGGAGAATGGTCATTCTCGGTTGTAAATGTTGGCACATTTTATTTTGATATATTAACAGCATCTTCGTAGTTTAGTTTTCAGTGTCTTCAGATTCATATCTTCTCAGAAGCTCTACTACATAAAGTCTATCCTTTCAAGTGCTACCATCTATTGCATTGAAGACTGAAGCAGATATCGGTGCTCCTTGCATACACGGCATCCTACACTGCTTAAAGATTTTGAGTCTGTACAAGGTCTAGGTATATCTGTAAACACTTAAGGTTGGATGACAAACTAAAAGCTTTAAGTCAAAAATCAATATCTTATAGAACGGCACATACCGCCGTATACCGTTTTTATCGTCCACAAACTTTCTGTGAAAAATTGTCGGCATACCGACGGTGTGCTCCGGCATACCGGCGGTATACCGTTTTGTGGACCATAAAACGTTCTGTGACAAACGTCTAAATACTGACGGTATGCTCCGGCATATCGGCGGTATACCATTTTATTTGCCTCAAAAACGTTCTGTGATAAACGTCAAAATACCGACGGTATACTCTGGTATACCGGCGGTATACCGTTTTGTGAGCCATAAAACTTTCTGTGACAAACTTCGGCATACCGACGGTATGCTCTGGCATACCGACGGTATACCGTTTTGTTTATTACAAAAAGGTTCTGTGACACAACGGTATACCGATGACATACCGACGGTATACCGGCTTACAAAATTTGATTTTTGAATGTCATAGACTGCATTAATGGCAGCATTAAATGCTCTCAACAGATATTAATATGACCGTTACTGTTCGACCGGTATATCGACGGTATGCCGCTGCATACCAACGGTATGCCGGTCTGGCTGTATTCAAGAGCATTAAATGCCACCTACTCTTGGTTTCTCTATAAATGAAAGCCTTCTCTCTCATGAAGCTTTTACCAACTCTTGCCATAAATTTTCTAAACAACCAAGAGCTCCACCATTAATACTCTACCAAGCTTTTAATTGTCATCCTCTCCCAAAGTGCTAGAGTATTTAAGAGTTGTATTTTTCGATCTTCACGTGTTAGAAGATCAACAAGTTCTCTTATCTTTTGTTTGAAGTTGGCGAGCCTTCATAAGAAAACTCGTGTGTTGAAGTTGGCGAGTCTTCGGATCCAAACTCGTGTTGAAGTTGGCGAGTTCTTTGGATCCAAACTCGTGTGTACTATTTGATTAAATAGTGGATTTAAGCTGAAGAGAGTTCCGGGACTGGATTGCCTCAAGCGAGGATACCAGGATACATCTTGTGTTTGATCTTCCTACTCTCTCTTTTTATTTGTCATATATTGCTTCTTGTGATCAAGTTATTTTTTATTTCCCTATTCACCCCCCTCCCTCTAGGGTTCTACAATTGGTATCAGAGCTTTGTTCTCTTGATTTAGATTTACACCATTTGAATGATCCATGGCCACTAACCCTAGTATCAACACCTTCCACAACGAGGGACACTCCGCAAATAGGCCTCCCCTATTTGATAGAACCAACTATAACTACTGAAAAATTAGGATGAGCATTTATCTGAAGTCCATAGATTTTGATTTATGTGATTGTGTGATAAATGGTCTCCCTACTCCTTTCAGAGTTATTGAGGATATTGCATCTGACACCCTTAGGGACACGCTTACTGAAAACACCAAGAAGCTTGCTAGTCGAGATGCCAAGGCTATGAACGCTCTTTATTGTGCTCTCGATAGTAGTGAATTCAATAGAATCTCTACTTGCAAGACTTCCAATGAGATTTGGAAGTTACTTGAAGTCACACACACGAGGGTACTTCACAAGTGAAGGAATCCAAGATTAGTAGACTCACGCAAGAATATGAGTCCTTTAAGATGAAGCATGATGAATCTATTACTTGCATATTTACTCGTTTTGGTGATATTATTAATCCTCTCTCTTCTCTTGGTAAGGAATATCCTGCTCATGAAAAGATCAGAAAAATTCTTAGAGGATTGACAAAAGTATGGAGTCCTAAAGCTACCGCAATTATTGAGGGGAACGACCTGACAGTCATGAACCTTGAGACCCTCATGGGTAAGCTAATGACTCATGAACTCGATATGAAGGATCAAAAGGAATCCTCCATACAAGAGAAGGAGAAGGAGAAGGCCAAAGAGAAGAAGAAGTCTCTTGCTCTCAAAGTTACAAAGTCCTACTCCAAGGATAGCTCCGACGACAATGAGTCGGACGATGATGAAGAAATAGCTCTCACAGCTAAGCACTTCCGAAAGTTCTTCAAATTCAACAAAACCAACCGCTTCAGATGGAACAATGAGGAAGATCCAGCGTGTTATCAATACAGAAGAACCGGACACATCAAGAGGGACTGTCCGATGATAAAAAAAGACTCAAGCAAGTACGAGAAGCCTAGCAAAGGAAGCTCGTCCTCCAGGAAATTCTCCAACACAAGCATTTGGTGTGAGAGTGACGCAAGCGACTCCGACAACGACAAAGAATGCAAACACAATGCCAACGTTTGTCTCATGGCAACCGATGAGGTACTTGATGATCTCTCCTTAAATACTCTTACTTATGATGACTTGGAGAAAGCTATCCTTGAACTACATGAAGAGCACAAAGGTGTTAGGAACATATACAAGAAATCTCTAAAAGAGGTTGATGCTCTTCAACTTGAGGTAGAAAGACTCTCAAGCAGCATTATTGATGTAAAAAGAAAATCTCCTGCTTTTGACTTGGATGAGATAGAGTCTTTATGACTCAAGTTTCAAGAATCTCTTGTCACCATCAAGAAAAAGGATGATGAGATTCAATCCATGAGAAGAGCTTATGAATTTGCTATGCATAAGGTTCAAGATGCTAATAAGAGAGAATATGATACTTCTATTAAGTATAATGATCTTCTTGTTCAGAGTAAGAAACTAGGTAATAAGAACACTACTCACATGCACACTCCAAGACATCTCCATACTCATCACAATGCTAGGCATACTTCTTACATGAACACTACACACAAATCCTTTTCTAACACAAGGAAAGGACCATTTGTTAAGAAAAACACTTCGCATCATGCCTTTTATTATCATCATCATAATACTAATGATAGAACTCCTCGCACTAGAAATTCACATATGCATGATACTTACACATCTTCTAAATCCTCTATGATTTGCAACTACTGTGGCTTGCTTGGACATACGACCAATTATTATCATACAAGAAAACTAGTTGATAAGAAAGTTTTTAAGTGGGTTCCTAAGACTAACACTCAAGGACCCATATGATCATGAGTACCAAAATATTCATCTTCAACTTATGTTGTAGATGAAGAGTCCTTCCCATGCTAGAAGCAAGTGGATTCTCGATAGCGGTTGTTCATGGCACACGACCGGGGATGCTTCATTATTTACAATATTATCGATGAAGAAGGAAGGACACGTCTCCTTTGGTAACAATCTTAAAGGTCACATTATAGAAAATGGTAATATCGGTTCCCCTCTTTATCCTTGTATTAAGAATGTGTGTCTTGTTACTAATCTTAAACACAATCTTCTTAGTATTAGTCATCTTACCGATAATGGTTATGATATCAAGTTTGTTAAGCTCAAATGTTTCATTACCGATAGTTCAAGTGGATCTATTGTTTATGAAGGCATTAGAGAAAACAATATCTATGTTTTATATCTTGTCGAAGATACTAACAATGACAGGTGCTTAGTTGCTAAGAACGATGAGAGTTGGCTTTGGCACATGAGGCTTGGACACGCCAACATGGATACTATTTTTCGTCTTGCTACCAAGAAGCTCGTAAGAGGACTCCCAAGTATCCCGTTCAAAAAGGATATGGTGTGTGAAGAATACGAGAAGAGTAAGTTGACCAAGTCATCCTTCAAATCCATCAACTCTGTGAGTGCCTCTAGACCTCTTCAACTTATTCATATGGTTCTTTTTGGTCCTAGTAGAGTTGCTAGTCTTGGAGGCAAGCTTTATGCTTTTGTTTTGGTTGATAATTTTTCGAGATTTACTTGGATTATTTTTCTTGCTTGCAAAAGTGATACTTTTCGTGAATTTGTTGCTTTTTGTAAACGTGTTCAAAATGAGAAAGTTTTCTATTAACAAGATTAGGAGTGATCATGGAGGAGAATTTGACAATGCTGATTTCAAAAGTTTTTGTGAAAAGAATGGTTTTGGACATGATTTTGCTTGTCCACGAACTCCTCAACAAAATGGTGTTGTGGAGAGAAAGAATAGAACCGTTGGCGATATGGCCTGGGTTATGTTAAACCAATATAAGCTCCCCCAATTTTTTTGGGCGGAAGCCGTTAATACGGCATGTCATGTTATAAATAGGGTCTTGATTAGACCTATTTCTAAGAAGACTCCTTATGAGCTTTGGTTTGACAAAATTCCCTCTATTGAATATTTTAAAGTTTTTGGTTGTAATTATTTTATTTTGAATACCAAGGATAACCTAGGCAAGTTTGAAGAAAAAGCCTATGAAGGAATATTCCTTGGATACTCTACGCATAGTAAAGGTTTTCGTGTTTTTAATAAAAGAAGTCTTGTTGTCGAAGAGTCAATCAATGTCTCCTTTAATGAACTTAACTCTTCTACATTCTCTTCTTCCGATGATATTGATGACATCTCGTTTGGGTTGGAGAACTCCTCTATTGGAGATCGTCCTTCTTCATGTAACAGTGAAGTTGTGACTCCTCCAACAAAAGAGTCTCCACCTCTCGAGCCTCCTTAAAAGGATCTCCCAAAAGAATGGAGATTTGTCATCAACCATCCTAAGGAACTTATCATTGGGGATCCTTTCTCCAGTATTAGCACTAGATCCTCAACTCGTGATCTTTGTGCGAACGTGGCTTTTATCTCTCAAATAGAGCCTAAAAATGTTAATGATACTTTTCTTGATGAATTTTGGATGATAGCGATGCAAGAAGAGCTAAATCAATTTGAGCGAAACAAGGTTTGGAAACTTGTCCCAAAACCTAGCAATCACCCCATTATTAGAACTAAATGGGTGTTTCGAAATAAACTTAATGAAGATGGGTTAGTGACTCGTAACAAAGCCCGATTGGTTGCTCAAGGCTATAACCAAGAGGAAGGCATTGACTATGACGAAACCTATGCTCCGGTTGCTCGTCTTGAATCCATTCGCATGCTATGTGCCTTTGTTTGCTTTAATGATTTTAAACTCTTTCAAATGGATGTTAAGAGTGCTTTTTTAAATGGTATTATTAAAGAGAAAGTTTATGTAAAACAACCTCCTGGCTTTGAAGATTTTCAATTTCCTAATCACGTGTTCAAACTACACAAAGCCCTCTATGGCCTCAAACAAGCTCCTCGTGCTTGGTATGAGCGCCTTAGCTCCTTTCTTATTTTACACAATTTTTCTAAGGGCAAAGTCGACACAACACTTTTTATCAAATCCCATAGTGGCACTCTTTTATTGGTTCAAATTTACGTCGATGGTATTATTTTTTGTTCTACTAACAATACACTTTGTGTAGAATTTGCTAAAGTTATGCAGGAAGAATTTGAAATGAGCATGATGGGTGAACTATCATTCTTTTTGGGCTTACAAATCAAACAAGGACCCAAAGGGACCTTCATTAATCAAGCAAAATATATAAAGGATCTCCTCAAGTGTTTCGAACTTAACTCATCCAAATCAATGAGGACTCCTATGGCAACAACTACAAAGCTTGACAATGATGAAGATGGCACATCGGTTGACATTCGTAAGTATCGAGGTATGATTGGTAGTTTACTTTATCTTATTGTTAGTCGTCCTGTTATCATGTTTAGTGTTTGTCTTTGTGCACGATATCAAGCAAATCCAAAGGAATCACACTTATGTACCGTAAAACGTATTTTTCGGTATCTCAAAGATACCATGAACATGGGCCTTTGGTATCCGAAATCTTCATCCTTTGAGCTTCACGGCTTTTCAGATGCAGATTTTGCCGGATGCAAGATTGACCGAAAAAGCACTAACGGCACATGTCAATTCCTTGGGAAATTCTTGGTATCGTGGTTTAGTAAGAAACAAAATTTTGTTGCTCTTTCAACCACTGAGGCCGAGTATATTGCGGCTGGTTGCTGTTGTGCACAAATTCTTTGGATGTCACAAACACTTTTAGATTACGGCATTTCTTATACTTGTACCCCTATTAAATGTGATAACACTAGTTCGATAAATCTCACGAAAAACCCGATTTGTCACTCACGCACGAAGCACATTGAAATTAGACATCATTTTCTTCGTGATCATCAGCAAAAGGGGGATATCCGCCTAGAATTTATTGACACTACCTATCAGTTAGCCGATATCTTCACCAAACCGCTCCCAGAGGATCGCTTCGTTTTTCTCTGCCAAGAATTAGGCATTTTAAATATCGACTAATAGTTTTCCTCGGGCGGCACACCGACGGTATACTACGGTATACCGACGGCATGCCGATTTTGATTCAGAATTATGTTCTGTGTCAAAAATCGGTATACCGTCGGCATACCGGCGGTATACCGATTTGCGACGGACTGCTAAGTCAAATCTGGCACGGGACCCACCTTCTCTTCCATTCTCTCTTTTCCCTCATCCTCCTCATTTAATACCTTTCATATCAATCTATTCCCTATTTATTACCCACCTCCTCCTCTCCTCTTCCCCATATCTCAACTTTCCATCATCATTAACTACCCCTCTTCCACTTCCTCCATTTACTCCTCCTTTATCTCCATCATCATTTCCAACCCACCCTTTTCCCTTTCCAAAATCCATAATCGTTCTCTTTTCCATCTTCCCCTTAAAATCCCTACTTTCTTCTTCCTTTTCCTCCACCACTATCATCCTCTCAAAACCCTACTTCACTCTCTACCTATCTTCTTCTCCCAATGGCTGCCCCCAAGCGTGCTCGTTCCTCCTCCGTCGCGTCGAATCTATTCACCCCGGTAGCTCTTCCCCATGGTTTTGACCAGCAGGTTTTCACGTCCTCCTTGGCTGCCGATTCATGGTTCCAACACTTCGTGCACCATAATGTCTTCAAAGGACGCGCTGTTAACTGGAATCTCTTCCCCGGCCATCGTTCTCTCTTCGACGATGCCAGTCTTTCTTCCCTCCTTCGGCATCAAGTGCCCGTCTACCCCGCCATCGTGCGTCTTTTCTACTGCAACATGATCCCTGATGTCGAGAATGGCGCCATTGAGACAACGGTAAATGAACGCCATTTTTGCCTGACGGCTCGTGACCTCGCCAGCATCCTCGGCGTCCCGGACAGAGGTGAGGCTCTCCCGGCCCTAGCTGCTCTTCACTCTTCGGCGTCGGTGTCTTTTGACGAGTTGTTACTCCCCGTTCCCGAAATGCATATTTTTATACGTATACCGCTTGCCCGAATTTATTTAGTATCTGTCATACATTTATTTTGCATTTAATTCTTTTAATTTTATGCTACTTATTTTTTTGTATTTTATTTTTTGCTTTTTCTTGGCTCTTGGTTCATTTCGGTTTATGGTAAACCAACTTGGTTTGGTTTGGTTCAACATGGAAAGGAATGGATGGCTTGGATTTTGTGGAGAGAATGAATGGTGGAGATCCACTTGACCTTGATATAAAACTTCTTCTTTCATTCTCTCTCTTCATTCATTCAAATTTACTCCTCCACCAAACCCTAACCCACTTGTGAGAGGCAAGTACATCTTGCACATCATGGAGGATTTCATATATTCCCATTTATTTTTAGTCCATTATGTTTGTCTTTTCTTTCTCTACATGTTTAGGTCTTGTAGTTTTTGTTTTCCATGGTTAGCTTTGTGTAGATCTAAGTTTTTTCTCTTTTTGGTTTTCTTGGGTTTTGATCTATCAAACTTCATCATTTCCATGTTTTGATTGTTCTATGTTATAGAGAATTCAATTCTACCCAATTTTAGCTTTTGAAAAGTTAAATTCCGACTAGATTTGAGGAAGTTATGGCCAAAATAATTTTGGTCAAACTTCTATGTTCATCTGTCCTGATTCTGGCAGGGACGATGAATAGTGTCTGGCCGCATAAGAATTTTCGAGCCGCATAAGAATTTTTGAGCCACATAAGAATTTTTGAGCCGTATAAGAATTTCTGGCCGCATGACCATTTCTGGCCGCATGAGCATTTTTTAGCCGCATAAGAATTTTTGAGCCGCATAAGAATTTTTGAGCCGCATAAGAATTTTTGGCCGCATTACCATTTCTGGCCACATGAGCATTTTTGAGCCGCATAAGAATTTTTGATCCGCATAAGAATTTTTGGCCGCATGAGCATTTTTGAGCCGCATAAGAATTTTTGAGCCGCATAAGAATTTCTGGCCGCATGACCATTTCTGGCCGCATGAGCATTTTTGAGCCGCATAAGAATTTTTGAGCCGCATAAAAAATTTTGGCCGTATGAGCATTTTTGAGCCGCATAAGAATTTTTGAGCCGCATAAGAATTTCTAGCCGCATGAGGCTGATTTTTGGCTAATTTTGATTGTTTGATGCTCTTTTTGACTGTTTTTTGGCCCGAATTTCTCCTAGCTTCCAACATGAAAGTTATAGATATTTTCCTTGGCTTCAAGAATATGTTACCAACTATTTTATACAAGTTTCTCTTATTCTTGATATAGAACTTTTGACTACCATGCCTTGTCACGAATTGACAATGATTATTATCCTGACTTAATATTGATCATGCGTTCCTATGTCTGGAACTAAGAGACTGGCTAGTCGTCTTATTGTACTGAATGGGACACGTTCATGTATGAACCATTGAGAACGACTGGCTGATCCCGATCATTGACAATGTAACCGTGCTGATCTCTAACTTATAATTATGTACATGAATTTGAATAGGTGCTATGGCACCGATAATTAATTTCGTATTACAAAAGAAGCACGTGTATCCTACTATCAAGGCATGATTATTTCGTGGATAGGTTTGATTGTTGCATTATGCTATGCAGGACCTACAACCCAACCGTACTGGCATCGTTGTAGAGTTACGCATATCGTACCTTGTACGAAAGTACTCATGTGAAATACTCATGATCCACGACATGAGATTTCAATTAACATAGGGCCAACTAAGCTAAATAAAATAATTACTGCATGGAGAGAATGGATTTCTGAGTTCTTACATGACGGCCGTCCTTGGGACAAATAGTGTCCCGACACGCCGGCTGGTTCCCACGGATACTGCATATCTACCACACGGGCAGGGAGTGGTATCCGGTTTACTTTTCTCGATCGACGAGCGTCGCGCTGGGACTCGTTTTCCCGCATGGTGCAAGTGATTATTGGATCAACTAGCCTTGTTTGTCTATTGTAAGAACTGAGAAATTCCCTAATGTATGGTTCTAGGATAACTTGGAGCTCACTAGTAGTAAGCCGTAATAATTGCCTGGCTGCTTAAACTGATTTGATTGTGGGTTGTATCCTACTTTGCCAACTATTGAGGTAAGCTGAACGTCCTGACATGATGTAACTCCACTTTTCCAAATATTGAAATTATTAATATTTTTATATTATTTTGAATATTTTATGCTAATTAAATGAATTGGAATTTTTTTTAGTTATCCCTAATCTATGATTGGGTTTAATCATTTAAACCTATTCTTGTTGGGCCCAAACCAGGAAGCCCAACCCTATCATTTTTAAATCTTGTTTAGTGAAAGTAAGTTCACTTTCTTACTTAGTTTTAAGCCTTGGGCTATTTTTTTTCCTGGACACTATTCAAAGGCTTCTTTCTCCTTTGGAAAGACTACTGTGATTTTCCAATTCAAATTCTTTCTCGTTCAGTCGAGAATTCAAAATTCTCAACGAGCTCCACACTTCCCCTAACTGTTTCTGACAGCAGCCATGTGCAAATCGAATTGCCAGGGAGAGGATGGGGATTTTTTCCGCCAGCCATGACCTAATTCCCACGCTACCTGGCCTATTTAAGCCTTCCTCCTCAAGCAACAATCCTCTCCATTCCTACAACCCTTCTTTCTTCTCTCTTCATTCTTACAATTCTTTCTTGGCAAGAGCCTGGTGACCATGGAGAAATTGGCCTTGGGCTGCAATCGATCATCAACTGTGGGGAAGACATTGCTCTGAATTTCTAGATCGAGACAATTAAGATCAGGTGAGCAGGATCGATTTTGTAACCAATTAATCATTTTACTTCTGGAATTTCTATTTGAATCTAAGCTAGAATATTGATCCTTGCTCCTAGATCTACAATCCTATTGATTGTTCTTCGACTGTTGATTGGTCGATTCGACGAAATCAATCGAGGTACAGGTCACTCCCTGATAGACTAATTTACTGCCATTCTATTTTCAGCTTTTGAATCATTTGGATCTCGATCTACTCTTGATATATCGATGAACTTTAGATCAAATCATGTGGACTGATTGGTTGTGAGTTATTTCATCTTATTAGCAGTCCCCTGTTTTCCCAGGCCATTTATGGAATGACCAGTTGATCAATCGTTGGTTCGTTTACAAGTGGGTATTCGATGTCGTTTTCAATTAAATCTTTGTATCCTGTTAAGTATGGAACATTCTTCAATTTTTCCATTTCATGATCATTCCCTGCAACCTGTTCGATCTCTTGTTTCAGAGGTTTGGGTTTTGAATCAAGAGAGTAGCTAGGTGTCCTTGAATTTCGGATCGATCGAGTCTTGATCCACCAGGTAATCTCTAATTCTCCTTTATTATATTAAGAACTTTTATGTGTGGCTAGGATGGTCAAATGTTCTCCATTCTAGTTTGAATGATTGTTGTTAGTTATTCTAAATCAGGATCCAAAAGGACATAGGTAATACCTGGGGTGATGTAGAAATAAATTCTTGCATCGACTCATAGTTTCATTTAAATATAAATCTTGGGATCAATTGTTTGGTGTGTGGTTTTCCATAGCACTGTTATGAAAGTCATTTGGCAATGTTATGATTTTCCATGAGATTGCCATGTGATTTTCCATGAGATTGTTATGTGGTTCGTATGAGATTGGAATGAGATATTCATATGAGGACTAACATGTCCAGATTTCATCCTGTGTGCTTAACCAGGATGGATGTATGAACCATTAGAACTGTGGGTAAGCCGAGTCATGAACATTATTGGAATTGGGATAATTATGTTCTGATATGGGTAGTATGAGTTGAGAACTACAAATTTCTGAACCACTAAGTACAGTATTGCTCTTAAGGTGGTGCTTGGTAGGAGGTATACACTTTACTGATTTGATCCTACCTGCTACATTAAGAGGAGTGCTGGAACATGAATCAGTATTCAGGTTCAGAATCTGGGCAGGACTCAGGGTTTAGCTAAGGATTCTAGGCTAAGGTATTTTAGCATGACTTAGGTTTTAACCTTCCTGTTATAATTTATTTTCTCTTAACTCTCATTTGAATTAGAAATGGTGCAGTTAGCAGTAGTAAGGATAGATTACCATACCCTGTTTTCTGGGAAAACGAATGGGACAGTTATGGTTTGATCATATGGGCATGTTTTGATTTACATTAGATCAGTCCTTCCAATATTGATTAAACTTAGATATGTTTTCTGTTATAGGTTACCAAATATAGGAGCAATCCTTGGTTGTCCTGCAAATAGAGGTTGGAAAATGACATGGTTCATCTTTTGAATTGTTTGTCTCAGCCTTATAATACATATCAAAGTTTGTTCAGACATTTATGTTTGAGTGCACTTAAGTGAACTTCGAAGGTTGCATCCTATTTCCTGTATAGGACATCAGAAGATTTTAAGTTGCACTTTACTGTAATTGATATTTGTTACTGTATTGGACTTGGTCAGGAATTTCTGATACGGGTATCAAGTACATCCTGAGATTGAACCCTTCTCAGTTCTGATTAGGAACTGGGATATGAAAAGCCTAGTTAGGACTTTTCCTGGAACCTAGGAAACCCTATCAAGTTATGGATTTCTAGGGCTGAGCAGTAACAGTCCTACTTTAGCAGCAAGGGACAGCCCTATAATAGAATTGATGGACTTATAATCCTCATGTTCAGTCTAGAACTGAATGTTACCTGTAGAGAGGATCATTCAAGACTGCTATTTTAGCCAAAATGAATGGACAATGAACAATACCTGAGTTGCCTATAGGACTGAACAGTGTTGGAGACTGGTTGAACCAGCCTAGAGAGGACTGATCCAAATCAGTCTTAACTAGACTGATTCCATCATTACTCCTATTTTGGGTGCTTTCAATCAAATTAAGAAATGCCAGTGGTCCATCCTTTCAACCTATTCTTGAGATATTGAGTTGGTTTAACTTGTGAGTTCATATGTTTACAAATGAGTTCATGGATTTCCTTAGATTATAAGAATGTTGTCTAGAACATAAGCATTATTGGAGACTTGAGAATTGGGTAAAAATCAACACCTAGAAGCCCTTTTAAGCTATAAGTTAAGTTGGGTTTGAGTCAATTAGTAGGGTGATCTCTATCGAGATTATATTTTTACTAGATTGGATATCATTGTTCTCAAGTGAGTTAAGTATAAATATCCTAGTTAGGAAGAGTTTTCATAGAGATAGGTTTTGCTTATGTTGTAATTAGCTCCATAGACATGTAAGGACACTTGTACATCCACCAAGAAGTACCCAAGTATAGAATATATGTGTGGAATATTGTAGTAATCAGTTGGAGCATTTAGATCAATTGTATATTGGTTAGTCACTTTTCTTAGCTAGATAGAGTATCTATTTAACCATGTAATACTTTAGTTAAGTTTGTTATTAATAGATTTGCTAAACTAAGCTAGTGTAGTTTATTAACCAACTTGTACACATCATTATTATATACAGGAGGATATCTAGCTCTTTTGCCTACTTGTACTTTCCTGGAGCCAGGCAAGTACACTCTACGGTTTTGTACTTTACATTATCTTTCCTGTACTTCCTTGAGTGACACAATTGCAACACGACATGTTCTTTCTGGTGCTCTTGTTCTCTTGTGCTTATTACTTGTATCTGGGGAGGGGAAATATACTATCTATGTGACCAATCCCAAGTAACAACTCAGGTGTGTTTTAGCTTAGACCCCGCATCGTGCACGCGGGTCCTAAGTCACCATTCATGTGCTTTCAGGTGCTTTCAGGTGCTTACCCTAGCCGGTCACATAGTTAGTTATATTTCAAATGCATTACACACATGTTCAGGAGATTTCCTTGTACTTATTTCCAGTGATATCATGTTCTTTCAGGTGCTTACATATCATGTTCATTCATGCTCTTACATTCATGTTCTTTCATGTACTTTACCCTGTTCTTCATGTACTTATTCACCTGTATTTTTCTGTACTTTCCATGTTCCCTTGTACTTTATTTCATGATGTCTTGTTCATTACCTAGAATTGTACTTGCTCCGCTCCTGACTGGATATGTTATGATAGGTGAGATGGAGGCTTTGTGTGACACATACTATGGACAGGATACTGCCTTCCCTACTGAGCCAGCTGGAGCTGCTTGTGACCTAGAGGCTGCAAAGGCCTAGTTTCATTTAGTTTTCCATTTATCTTTCCATGTATTGAGACTAGCAGACTCTTATAGTTGAATTGTAATAAATTCAGATATTGTATCTCTTTTCTGGTTGGGACACATTATATAGTTGCTGTGATTCTACACTTTCATGTTTATCTGGTTAGTTTCCCTAGCTTGGTACAGCTTACTTCATTGTGTCTAACAATGAAGGCTGGGCGTGTCCGACTCGTGTCCGATTATTCGGGAGCGGGTCGTGACACATGACGGGCCAACTTCTGCCCTTGTTTGGTTGGGGAGTTGGTTCGGAGTGTCAAGACGCTAGGCGTACCTTAGTAAGAGGCAAAGATCTATTTATCTTATTTATATCCTTAACTCTTATTACTGGTTTTAATTCTTTATGTCGTGCTTCCTTTGTGGTGCTTGCTATTGGAGGTCTAACCTCTCTTGTTTTGCATGGCCAGATCTAGAGCCAGCTCCCGAGGACTCAACTTACTTCTACCCTCAAGATGGTCAATACTAGAAGGATGATCACAGGAGGCTACGAGTGGGTTTCTTGATTCCCTACTCGTCTTGATAGTTACTTTACTTTTTTTGTCGTTTTGGTACCGAGCTGTTAGTCGGACTGTCTAAGCACTTGCTTTTACATAATTGTAATTAATTCAGACTGCAGCTGATAGCGATTGTGTATACCTTATCATATCATCTGGCTATGTTTTGTAAAGCCAGATCTCAAGAACATTTTGACCGAGCATTTGGGACGCCTTACTGCTTTATCATATATGCTCTTTATTTACTGTTTCTTGATTCATTGATTGAGACAATAGATGTCATGTGACCCTAGCGAGACTTGTATATAGTATGTACCCCTTTGTCTAGTTTACAGCATTGATCATATTATTTGGTATTTCTTCTACCCGTAATACGTAGCTGGCCAAGTCCGTCCCCGTCCCTCGGTATTTCGGGTCTGGGCCGTGACAAGGTTTTAGTGGTGGCCCATGCAGGTCTATTTTCAGACTTGTAGGATGCTTTTATTTTATAGGAGGTCTCAATCACACATGTTCTTCCTTTTATCTCATGATTCGCTGCTCTCGATCCCATCTTGACACCCCGGCATCCTTTGACTTCGTTGATCTTTCCTGTCTGGTCGTTTGATTGTTCTCTTGTCCCTTGTATTAGGGGCTCCTCGTCCGCGTCAGAGCAGCAACAACCAGAGCAGCAGGACCATGTTGATCAGCAGCAAGGGCCAGTGCTTCCCCAAGAGCACGTCCAAACAGAGGTGATAGTAGAGCCAGCCGTTGGACCGCAATATTCGAAGGTTCCGATCTCACCGATGATTCCGCCCACTCCAGGGGCAGTAGATACACCAGCCCTCCTAGAGATCATCAGAGGGATGATGGCCACGCAGCAATATCAGATGTTGGTCCAGCAACAGATGCATGCTCAGCAACGAGAGCAGAATGTGTTACTTAATCAAGGCTTGCAGACGGCATTAGAAAGAGGAGTGAGGAGTGATTCAGGAGCGTCGACCCGATTCTGCAAGTACAACCCCCGATGTTTCGAAGGTACAGAAGATGCTATCACAGCAGATGCATGGCTCAAGGATATTGAGGCTATTTTGAAGGCAGCCAAAGTTCCAACGGAGGAGCAAGTGGACCAAGTAAAGTTGTTACTCCAGGATCTCGCCCGTGATTGGTGGGAATCAGAGGAAGTAGGTGCCAGGTGTCCTATTGCATGGGACGATTTTTCTACCAGATTCAAGACCAAGTACTATGGAGTGGTAGCTCAATTCGAGCTACAGCAGAAGTTCATCAGCCTCAAGCAGGCTGGAAAGACCGTGGATGCTTATGCAGCGGAGTTCTGCAGATTGAGTAGGTTTGCCCCGGAGATGGTAGCCACGGAGAGCCAGAGGGCCATGAGGTTTCAACAAGGGTTTCATCTTGAACTCCTGTAACTGGTAGAGGGGCATAACTACCAGACTTTTGATGAGGTACTGACGGCAGCCCGGAGGCATGAGATCACTATCCAGAGGATGGCGACTAGGGCTGGGGGCCAGAAGAGGTCTCACAACCAGATAGAAGGAGGAGGGGGAACAGCACCCCGATCGACAGCACCGTCCCCTGGCGTCCGCATTCATGATGTGGCGGTACGAGGGCCAGCACCACCAGCCAGACAGCAACTGCAGCAGAGGAAGAATCAGCAGCCACCCGTGGGTTGCACTTATTGTGGGAAGGCAGGGCACACTAAGAATATATGTCGGGCATTTAATGGGTTATGCTTGGTATGTGGGAGTCCGGATCATCGGGTTTCCACTTGCCCCATGAGTTCGAGGCCAGGAGGGCCAGTGCAACCATTTTCTGCCCTGCCAGCACCAGGAACAGGCCAGTATCGAGGGCCAGCGGTAGCAGTAAAACCGTTGGCTCAACGCCCGTTATTGACACAAGCTCAGATGTTTCGGCAGCAGGAACCGCCGATACAACAGCAACACCAGAGACCACCCCAGCATCATCGAGGCAAGGGCCAGCAGTAATACCGGGCAGGGCCGCAGCAGGGAAATCAGCATGGAGGCCAAGGGCAGGCGTTCAATCTGTCTTTGGAGGAGGCATTGGCATCGGAGAACGTTGTGGCAGGTAACATTCTCGTCTCCTCATCTTTCGCAGTAGCATTGTTTGATTCAGGAGCATCACATTCATTTGTATCTACATGATTTGCAACACGACTAGGATTAGAATTTGAGGCATTGCCAGAGAGGTTGAATATACTCACTGGTAATGGGCTTGTAGGAGTTAGTAGGATTATTCCAGCATGTAGAGTCGTAGTGTGCGGGCGTTCCTTACCCGCTAGGTTGATAGAATTTCCAATAGGAAATTTTGATGTTATCTTGGGCATGGACTGGCTGAAAGACAGTCATGCTACAATAGATTGCCATAGAGGGAGCATATCTTTTGATATTCCAGGCATGGGACAGTTCTCTTTGGTCAGGCCTGGAACAGAACAGTTGGCAGGCGGAGTCGTAGCAGCATTGGAAGGAGTTCAAGTCCCGAGGGTAGTGGAAGAGTTTCTTGATGTATTTCCGGAAGAACTACCAGGTTTACCACCGAAGTGAGATGTCGAGTTCAGTATAGAATTGGTGCCAGGGACCGAACCGGTGTCGGATCGAGTTTACAGAATGCCAGATTCAGAGCAGGCCAAGGTGTACCAGCATATAGAAGAATTGAAGGCGAAGAAGTTCATTCGGGACAGTGAATCACCATGGGGAGCACCAGTGGTACTTGTAGGAAAGAAGGATGGGTCATCCCGATTGTGCATTGACTATAGGAAACTCAATGCGGCAACAGTAAAGAACAAGTACCCACTACCGAGGATCGACGACTTGTTTGATCAGTTGAGCAGAGCCAGAGTATTTTCCAAGATAGATCTTCGGTCAGGATATTATCAAGTTAGAGTTCGGGAGGAGGATATTTCCAAGACAGCATTCAGGTCGAAGTACGGGCATTACGAATTTTTAGTTATGCCGTTTGGATTGACCAATGCTCCAGCAATATTTATGGATTTGATGAACCGTATTTTTAAGCCATACTTGGATCAATTTGTCATTGTGTTCCTCGACGACATTCTCGTTTACTCAGCCAGCGAAGAAGAGCATGAAGGACACCTCAGGAAGGTATTGCAGGTTTTGAGAGAAAACCAGTTGTACACCAAGCTCAGTAAATGTGAGTTTTGGTCGGATCGAATTTCATTTCTGGGGCATATCATATCAGGGGCCGGAGTATCAGTGGATCCTAAGAAAGTGGAGGTCGTAGAAGGTTGGCCAGTACCTAAGACAGTAGCAGATGTACGGAGTTTCTTAGGATTGACAGGATATTACCGAAGGTTCGTGTCAGATTTTGTAAGAATTTCAGCACCCATGACCCGTTTGACACGCAAGGATGTGCCGTTTGTCTGGTCGGCAGAGTGCCAGGCATCCTTTGAGAGTTTGAATCAGAAATTGATCTTGGCACCTATACTTACATTGCCCGTTGGACCCGGAGGTTTTACTGTATATTGTGATGCGTCAGGTAAGGGACTTGGATGTGTCCTCATGCAACATGGGAAGGTGATAGCGTATGCATCTAGACAACTTTGGGACCACGAAAAGAATTATTCGACTCATGATTTGGAGTTGGAGGCCGTAGTATTTTCCTTGAAGCTTTGGAGGCATTACCTGTACAGCGATCGAGTAGATATATTCACCGACCACAAGAGCTTAAAGTATATTTTTACTCAGAAGGAGCTGAATATGAGACAGAGGAGATGGTTGGAATTGATCAAGGATTACGAAGTAGAGCTTCAGTATCACCCAGGTAAGGCTAATGTAGTAGCGGATGCCCTCAGTAGAAGGGGCAGTACATTCATGTTGACATCACAGAAGCAGATTTTAGAGGATCTTCGAGAGATGGGCATTGAGGTTATACTTCCTGGAGATGTAGGGATCTTGGCTAGTCTACAAGTTCAATCTGACTTGGTAGACAGGATCAAGGCAGCTCAGACACAGGACCCAAGGATTCAGAAGCTCAGGACAGAATGTGAGTCAGGACTCCGGAAGGAGATGAGAATTCATGAGGATAGAACACTTAGGTATGGATCGCGTCTATGTGTGCCTAGTCGAGATATCAGACAGGAGGTTATGGCAGAGGCCCATAGTTCTCAGTATTCTATTCACCCGGGAGGTACCAAAATGTACAGGGATATTAAACAATATTTCTGGTGGAACGGAATAAAGATGGAGATAGCTAGATTCGTCTCCCGTTGCTTGATATGTCAGCAAGTGAAGGCAGAGCAGCAGAGGCCAGCAGGATTATTACAGCCACTTCCTATCCCGGAATGGAAGTGGGAGCACATCACAATGGACTTTGTGACTGGATTACCGAGGTCACCTAGTGGTAAGGATGCCATCTGGGTTACAGTGGATCGACTTACAAAGGTAGCACATTTCCTCCCCTTCAGAGTAGGGCAGACTACAGAAAAGCTAGCAGAGATGTACATGCAGCAGATCGTCAGGCAACATAGAGTTTCTGTCAGTATTGTGTCGGATAGAGATACCCATTTTACGTTGCATTTTTGGAAGAGTTTACATTAGAGCCTAGGTACCAAGTTAAGATTCAGTACGGCTTACCACCCGCAGACGGACGGACAATCAGAAAGAACCATTCAGACCTTAGAAGATATGTTACGAGCCTGCACTTTAGATTTTGGAGGATCATGGGAAAGTCACCTGCACTTAGTAGAATTTTTATATAATAATAGTTACCAGGCCAGTATTCAAATGGCTCCGTTCGAGGCACTGTACGATAAAAAGTGTAGATCGTCGTTGGCATGGGATGATATTGGAGAAAGGAAGATGTTGGGACCAGAGATGATTATCCAGACAGTTGAGGTTGTTAAGGGAATTAGAGAGCGACTTCAAGTTGCACAGGATCGACATCGTCATTGGGCAGACCAGCACCGTAGGCCGTTGGAATTTTCTGTTGGGGACCACGTGTTCTTGCAGATTTCGCCTACCCGAGGAGTCATTAGATTTGGTGTTCGTGGGAAGTTGAGTCCACGATACATGGGCCCATTTGTTATCCTTGATAGGGTAGGCGATGTTGCTTATCGTTTATCCCTTCCGCCTTCGTTAAGAGAGGTACATGATGTATTTCACGTATCTCAGTTACGTAGGTATGTATCGGACCTAAGTCATATCCTCGATCATTCTGAGCTGGTTGTGGGTACCAACCTGTCTTATGAGGAGCAGCCTGTGTCCATTTTGGACCGAAGGGAGAAGATACTCAAGAACCGAACAATTAACCTTGTTCGTGTTGCTTGGGGCCATCACTCCTTAGGAGATTCAACGTGGGAGCGGAAGGATGATATCCGATCGCGGTACCCGCACTTGTTTGACTCACAAGGTATATTTTATTTCTATATACCTTGATTGTCTTGATTCCACATGCATATCCCCGTATGATTAGTAGCTTGGTTTCATGGATTGATAGTATAGTTGCAGATTAGTGGTTGATTGGTATCATAGGGTGATTGATTGCTCGTTGTATTGCTTGTGCCTGGCCCTGATATTTCTAACCTGCTTGGATTTGAAATTTCGAGGACGGAATTTATCTAAGGTGGGTAGAGATGTCACTCCCTGTTTTCAGAATGCGTATTTTTATACGTATACCGCTTGCCCGAATTTATTTAGTATCTGTCATGCATTTATTTTGTATTTAATTCTTTTAATTTCATGCTAATTATTTTTCTGTATTTTATTTTTTGCTTTTTCTTGGCTCTTGGTTCATTTCGGTTCATGGTAAACCAACTTGGTTTGGTTTGGTTCAACATGGAAAGGAATGGATGGCTTGGATTTGTTGGAGAGAATGAATGGTGGAGATCCACTTGACCTTGATATAAAACTTCTTCTTTCATTCTCTCTCTTCATTCATTCACATTTACTCCTCCACCAAACCCTAACCCACTTGTGAGAGGCAAGTACATCTTGCACATCATGGAGGAGTTCATGCATCCCCATTTATTTTTAGTCCATTGTGTTTGTCTCTTCTTTCTCTACATGTTTAGGTCTTGTAGTTTTTGTTTTCCATGGTTAGCTTTGTGTAGATCTAAGTTTTTCTCCTTTTTGGTTTTTTTGGGTTTCGATCTATCAAACTTCATCATTTCCATGTTTTGATTGTTCTATGTTGTAGAGAATTCAATTCTACCCAATTTTATCTTTTAAAAAGTTAGATTCCGACTTGATTTGAGGAAGTTATGGCCAAAACAATTTTGGTCAAACTTCTATGTTCGTCTGTCCTGATTCTGGCAGGGACGATGAATAGTGTCTGGCCGCATAAAAATTTTTTGAGCCGTATAAGAATTTTTGAGCCACATAAGAATTTTTGAGCCGCATAAGAATTTCTGGCCGCATGACCATTTCTGGCCGCATGAGCATTTTTGAGCCGCATAAGAATTTTGAGCCGCATAAGAATTTTTGAGCCACATAAGAATTTCTGGCCGCATGACCATTTCTGAGCCGCAAAAGAATTTTTGAGCTGCATAAGAATTTCTGGCTGCATGACCATTTCTGGCCGCATGAGCATTTTTGAGCCGCATAAGAATTTTTGAACCGCATAAGAATTTCTGGCCGCATGAGCATTTTTGAGCCGCAAAAGAATTTTTGAGCTGCATAAGAATTTCTAGCCGCATGTGGCTGATTTTTGGCTGATTTTGATTGTTTGATGCTCTTTTTGACTGTTTTCTGGCCCGAATTTCTCCTAGCTTCCAACATAAAAGTTGTAGATATTTTCTTTGGCTTCAAGAATATGTTACCAACTATTTTATGCAAGTTTCTCTTATTCTTGATATAGAACTTTTGACTACCATGCCTTGTTACGAATTGACAATGATTATTATCCTGACTTAATATTGATCATGCGTTCCTATGTCTGGAACTAAGAGACTGGCTAGTCGTCTTATTGTACTGAATGGGATACGTTCATGTATGAACCATTGAGAACGACTGGCTGATCCCGATCATTGACAATGTAAACGTGCTGATCTCCAACTTATAATTATGTACATGAATTTGAATAGGTGCTATGGCACCGATAATTAATTTCGTATTACAAAAGCAGCACGTGTATCCTACTGTCAAGGCATGATTATCCCGTGGATAGGTTTGATTGTTGCATTACGCTATGCAGGACCTACAACCCAACCGCACTGGCATCGTTGTAGAGTTACGCATATCGTACCTTGTACGAAAGTACTCATGCGAAATACTCATGATCCACGACATGAGATTTCAATTAACATAGGGCCAACTAAGCTAAATAAAATAATTACTGCATGGAGAGAATGGATTTCCGAGTTCTTACATGACGGTCGTCCTTGGGACAAATAGTGTCCCGACACGTCGGCTGGTTCCCACGGATACTGCATATCTACCACACGGGCAGGGAGTGGTATCCGGTTTACTTTTCTCGATCGACGAGCGTCCCACTGGGACTCGTTTTCCCGCATGGCGCAACTGATTATTGGATCGACCAGCCTTGTTTGTCTATAGTAAGAACTGAGAAATTTCCTAATGCATAGTTCCAGGGTAACTTGGAGCTCACTAGTAGTAAGCCGTAATAATTGTCTGGCCGCTTAAACTGATTTGATTGTGGGTTGTATCCTACTTTGCCAACTATTGAGGTAAGCTGAACGTCCTGACATGACGGGCCAACTTCTGCCCTTGTTTGGTTGGGGAGTTGGTTCGGAGTGTCAAAATGCTAGGCGTACCTTAGTAAGAGGCAAAGATCTATTTATCTTATTTATATCCTTAACTCTTATTACTGGTTTTAATTTTTTATGTCGTGCTTCCTTTGTGGTGCTTGCTATTGGAGGTCTAACCTCTCTGGTTTTGCATGGCCAGATCTAGAGCCAGCTCCCGAGGACTCAACTTACTTCTACCCTCAAGATGGTCAATACTAGAAGGATGACCGCAGGAGGCCACGAGTGGGTTTCTTGACTCCCTACTCGTCTTGATAGTTACTTTACTTTTTTTGTCGTTTTGGTACCGACATGTTAGTCGGACTGTCTAGCACTTGCTTTTACATAATTGTAATTAATTCAGACTGCAGCTGATAGTGATTGTGTATACCTTATCATATCATCTGACTATGTTTTGTAAAGCCAGATCTCAAGAACATTTTGACCGAGCATTTGGGACGCCTTACTGCTTTATCATATATGCTCTTTATTTACTGTTTCTTGATTCATTGATTGAGACAATAGATGTCATGTGACCCTAGCGAGGCTTGTATATAGTATGTACCCCTTTGTCTAGTTTACAGCATTGATCGTATTATTCGATATTTCTTCTACCCGTAATACGTAGCTGGCCAAGTCCGTCCTCGTCCCCCGGTATTTCGGGTCTGGGGAGTGACACGAGTTCTGCGCCATTATTTGTAAAGGCCCTAACCCTCATGTTATCCCTACTCTTTCCGCTCAACTGGAGCCGTTTTACTACGAGCTCCATAGGATTGTGTGCCATACACTCTATCCTAAGGGCGGGAACTATGACGCCATCACCGGTGATGCCTTGGTATGTATGTACTACCTGTATTCCCAGAAGTCTTGGTCCTTCCCCAAGACTCTCCTCAATGCCTTCTTCGGTGTCCTGCCCGCGGGGAAGCAGAATCTGTTCTATGGCTCGTTCATCACTCTGATCTTGGAGGCCAAGCAAGTCGATCTCTCCCTCTGCTACTCGGACGGTGCACCATCATTTCTTGCTGTTTCCCGTTCCCTCGGTGGTGCCTCCACATCTCGTGCCTCCTCCTCCCAAGAGCCGCCGGCTTCTGCTCCTGTTGCACCCGCCTCTACTTCTCCTGCCTCGGGCCGCTACATGCTGCTGACACAGCAGCATTTCGACATACGGATGGCTCAGGCCGAGGAGTAGATGCGGGCACACACTCGTGGCTTGGGCACCCTCATCCAGTCTCGCTTCCATGACCAGTCATACTTTCTTCAGCGTACCCTTCAGGAATGGGATGCTTTTCTGGATCTGAACCTTCAGGATCCATTGTTCCAAGCACCACGCTTCTCCGATCCCAATGTCTACGGGTTTATGTACCTAGACGGCATTGATCCCTTTGGCGCTTTCCACCAGGCTCAGGAGGGTGGGGATGATCCAGCTGATGAGTAGGGGTTGCTTCCTCGGGTTGATGATTTCGAATATTTGGTTGTCTTCTTTTGTTGTGTGGTTGTCTTTTTTTCTCTTTTGCGGTCCTTCGGGGACTAGTGTTTGGTTGGTTCTAGTAGTTTGCAGTCCTACGGGGACTTTATATTGGTCTTTTTTATTGTCTTGCTAAACTCTCGTACAGAAGAGTTTTTACTATGTCTTATGTAGTATGGGTGTCCTGCATGTATCACTGTTTCAACTTTTATCTATATAACATGCGTTTATCTATGTTACTATGTTTCTTATTCATGCTAAACTCTTTTATTTCCATCTTTGACTAAGTGACAAAGGGGAAGAAAATGTACTGAGGGAGAGTTGTCTACCTACGGGGGAGTTACTCCCTGAATATGCTATCTCTCTATTTTGTCAATTATCAAAATGGGGGAGATTGTTGGCACATTTTATTTTGATATATTAACAGCATCTTCGTAGTTTAGTTTTTCGTGTCTTCAGATTCATATCTTCTCAGAAGATCTACTACATAAAGTCTATCCTTTTAAGTGCTGCCATCCATTGCATTGAAGACTGAAGCAGATACCGGCGCTCCTTGCATAGACGGCTTCCTACACTGTTTAAAGATTTCGAGTCTGTACAAGGTCTAGGTATATCTGTAAACACTTAAGGTTGGATGACAAACTAAAAGCTTTAAGTCAAAAATCAATATCTTATAGAACGGCATACCGGCGGTATGCTCCGGCATACCGACGGTATGCTCCGGCATACCGACTGTATGCTCCGGCATACCGGCGGTATACCGTTTTTATTGTCCACAAACTTTCTGTAAAAAATTGTCGGCATACCGACGGTATGCTCCGACATACCGGCGGTATACCGTTTTGTGGACCACAAAACGTTCTGTGACAAACGTCGGAATACCGACGGTATGCTCCGGCATACCGGCGGTATACCGTTTTGTTTGCCTCAAAAACGTTCTGTGATAGACGTCGGAATACCGACGGTATACTCCGGTATACCGGCGGTATACCGTTTTGTGAGCCATAAAACTTTCTGTGACAAACTTCGGCATACCGACGGTATACCATTTTGTTATTACAAAAAAGTTCTATGACACACAACGGTATGCCGATGGCATACCGTGGCATACCGACGGTATACCGGCTTACGATATTTGATTTTCGAATGTCATAGACTTCATTAATGGCAGCATTAAATGCTCCCAACGGATATTAATATGACCGTTACTGTTCGATCGGTATACCGACGGTATGCCGGTCTGGCTGTATTCAGGAGCATTAAATGCCACCTACTCTTGGTTTCTCTATAAATGAAAGCCTTCTCTCTCATGAAGCTTTCACCAACTCTTGCCATAAATTTTCTAAACAACCAAGAGCTCCATCATTAATACTCTACCAAGCTTTTAATTGTCATCCTCTCCCAAAGTGCTAGAGTATTTAAGAGTTGTATTTTTCGATCTTCACGTGTTAGAAGATCAACAAGTTCTCTTCTCTTTTGTTTGAAGTTGGCGAGCCTTCGTAAAAAAACTCGTGTGTTGAAGTTGGCGAGTCTTCGGATCCAAACTCGTGTTGAAGTTGGCGAGTTCTTCGGATCCAAACTCGTGTGTACTATTTGATTAAATAGTGGATTTAAGCCGGAGAGAGTTCCGGGACTGGATTGCCTCAAGCGAGGATACCAGGATACATCTTGTGTTTGATCTTCCTACTCTCTCTTTTTATTTGTCATATATTGCTTCTTGTGATCAAGTTATTTTTTATTTCCCTATTCACCCCCCTCTAGGGTTCTACAATAAAATCACGTAGAATGGTCATTCCCCGCGTTAGAATGCAGGAGAATGACCATTCTCCGTGTTAAAATCACGAAGAATGATCTTTTTTTTAAAATATATATTGATTGATATTATACTTTTTATTGCTGTTTGTTTTATATCAGTACAAACAACCGAGAAGCTCAAAGAGACAAATAAAAGGCTCAGGAATGAGAAAAACGAGCTTCAGAAACAAGTTGAATCGTTGCAGAATGAAGCCATTAAAAAGGAACTAATCACTGGAAAACTTCAAATCTCTCCACGAAGATGATGATGATGATGAGCGATGATCGGAGTTCGACTGAAGAAAAACACAGTGAACTACGAACGATATTTGCGATCTCTGATGAAGATGAGAGCAATGGAATTCTGATCTTTCGTGAAGAAGAAGAAGACGAAAATCGCAATCAAAATCTGAGTTTATGAATTCAAATACATATATATGACCAAATTTGCGCGAAGGGGTAGCGCTGGTATTATCAAAATAGCAATTTTGTAAATACAGAGCATCTAAAGGGAATCTTGAAATATTTAACGTGAAAATACATAATGTTGGGTATTTCATAAAACTCACCCCGAAAGTAGGTATCTTAGCAATTTTCAGTTTGTTATTATTATTTATACTATAGACAATAACAAAATATATTAGGTATTACTTTTTATATAATAATTATATATCAACTATAGGATTTTGATATTATCTATATTAGTTAATATACAAATTAATATATAAAAATAAATATGTGTTTGTATTTATAAGCAAATTAATTTGCATATTTTTATTTACATATATTTGTTTGTATTAAGAAAAAAATTATTATACAAATAAATATATTACTGTGGATAATAACAAATTAATATACAAACTAATATAGATAATAATAAACTAATACATTAGTATACAAATAAATATAAATAATAATAAATTAATATATGAAATAATAATAACATATACAAATCGGGCCGTGGCTATATAAGCCACCCAACCGCCTGAGGGGGGATTCGAACCCAAGACCTGTGCTTAGGCAGTCCCCGCACTACCACTAGACTAGTGCCTTATATATATATATATATATATATATATATATATATATATATATATATATATATATATATATATATATATATATATATATATATATATATATATATATTACAAATAATATATTAATTAATATATAATTATTATATGAAAGAATATTACCTAATATATTTTATTATTATCTATAGTATAATAACAACAAATTAACTAATTGATTAAAACAAACTAAAAGATTAAACCATTGAAAATAAAAGATAACCCAAATAAAACAAAAATAAACCAAACCAAACCAAAAAAAAAAATCCCAACATGATAAATTTCTGCCAACAAGATTGGCGGAAATCCATCATACCCCATTTTCCCACCAACGGAGTTGGCCGAAATCCAACTCGGATATTTTATATTTTTTAAATATTTTTTTCACCAACACAGTTGGCGGAACGTTTCATTCCACGTAAAATTTGGATACTTATTTCGTTTTGGATAAATTATTGAAAGATAATTTCGCAACAACAAATTTTCTATGAAATTTAATATATATATTTTTAACAATCTCTACTATTATAAAGGGGCTTCAAAACGGTTCAAGTTTGAGCCGTCCAAGCCGTGTATATCATCAACAATTTTCTTTTAAAAAAGAACAATTATGTAAAAAAAAATTTGAAAAAAAGTTTAAATTTGTTATATATATTCAGAATGGGAAATCGAATTCAACAAATAAGAAAAAAATCTTCCACCTTAACAATATCAGATAGAAAAGATATTTAACTATATTTGGATAATATTTTTATTATACGTTTTACTAGTGTTATATAATGTTTTTGTTTGTGTGTGTGACTGTGTGTGCAAACGTGACTAGTGTATAAATATATATATATGAGCTCTCGAGAACAAAAAAAAATCCTCCACACCGAAAACCCTAGCTCGGAAGAAGTTTGACAATGGCCGACGCAGTGGAGAAGATGAGGGACCTCTGGAACTCCCAGGTCAACGACGAGGAGAAGTGGGCCCAGAACGCGGTAACGATCCCCATTTGCTCGTTCTCCACTTTCTCGATTGATGTCGATATGTTGTTTGATTTTTATATTTTCTGTTATTGTTGCTTGAGTTGTTTAAGCTATTAATTCCATATTTGAATCGTAATTAACCAAAAAAATTAATAAATAGCAGCCACTGGGGGACGGCGCATAAATATGTGATCTCTGCCAGAAATCATCAAAATATGTGATCGAAAATTTAAAAATAATAGTTCCAAAAACTCTTGAATTTGAAGTATTTATGTTACAATTTATTTTCATATCGACTTAAACGACTTGTAAAGTCCTACCCAGAAGCTCATATGGTTCAGGTTTGGGCTAGGACTCACGAGCACTCCAAAAATGTAGGCAATGTCATGTCGGACACGTATCGGACACAAAATGGGTACTCCAAAAATACACTAGGACACCTAACATCTACTGTGTCTGTGACCCATAGGGTTTGGGTATTACATAAATACGATCCGAACCCGGCTTGTACACAGCCATATGTGCCGTCATTACGCTTTATTGGTCGTCAAACCTCTTGTGTAATTAGCAGAAGAGATCTCTCTTGTGACATTCGAGCTCATTTCCAATTAGAACCTCACCTTGTTGGAACATATATTTGATGGAATTACGACCTATGAGCACAGATGCTTCATTCGGTTTAGATACTTTGATGAAACATAGAGGAAGATTCATTCGTTGCGTCTTCGTTCTAGGATTTGCCAGGTGTTTGAAGAAATATCTCAATGTAATTGTAGATATTGAATCACACAGACTTCATTTCAAAGCATAGACAGACACAATCCAATGACCTACGAGTAAAACTTGAAGGAATATATTAGCATACTGAGAAACTAATATACCAGGGAAATTTTTTCTATCTCCATTCTGACATTTTAAAGGATGTTTAAGAAAATAAAAGGAACACTTATTTCTCTCATTCAAAAATATAGCTGGCACCATCACTGTTTGCACAAGCAACTATTAGCGTAGGTAAAAGCAAGACAAGTCATCTCATGTCACCTCTATATGAATCCCATCACTTTAGTTCTTAATAAATGTTGCATGGAGATGAATACTAATGGACACAACGACATAACATTTAATTGATATTGTCTAACCTGTTGTACTTTGGAGTGTTTGTGTCATGTCCAGCCGTCATGGATAGGCCACCAATATTGGCCTTTTGTAGAAAATCATAAAGTATACTACGCCTTTATCCCAACTATTTGGAACTGTTTGAATATGTTTTTCTTCCATTCAGCTCTATTAAGGTCATGCCTTGTGTAACACTACCCCTAGCTCAACCCTTTCATCTTGGCCTACCCCTAGTTTTAGCGGCTCCTTGATCTACTATTTTATAGCTCCTAGACAATCATATAGCATATAAAGTTAAAATTTACATGACACTTTTCTTTGGTTATTATTGTCTTTGTGATTTCTTCTTTATTCACAGAAGTTTCTTCTTCACAGGACCATCATTCTGTCTAATATTTTACAAGGCACAGTAATAGGCAAACTGGTTCATAAGCCGGATCTTTTCTTTTGCTTCATTCCACTGCACTATTGTTCATCTTTTATTTCTTTGTTCCTTGCTTTTAATGTCATTAAATCTTGCATTGGCTGACCCCAAAAGTATTGAACAAAGGCTTTGATGTTGACTTGCCATAGAAAGTATTGGCACCATTGTAGAGATTTTTAAGTGATTAGTATTGCAATAAAGACTACATATATATAGGAGAGGCTAGTCTCCTCTCCTATCATTCTAGGCAATGTGGGACTAAAGTCCAATAACACTTAACACATGTATCAACACTCCCCCTCAAGATGGACGAAATATATTCACTAAATCCATCTTGTCGCATCCTCTCATCATGCTGATAGAACTAAGTCCCTTTGTCAGTCCGTCTGCTACCTGATCTTTGGTTGGAACGTAGCCCAGCTCTAGTACTCCTTTCTCCAGCTTTTCTTTGATGAAGAATCTGTCAATCTCGATATGCTTGGTCCTGTCATGATGCACTAGATTGTTGGCAATACTAATAGCTGACTGGTTGTCACACCATAGCTTCATCTTAGCTCCCTGGTCCAGCTTTAGCTCCGTCAGCATATTCTTCAACCACAATAGTTCTGTGACTCCCAAGGCCATAGCTCTATACTCTACTTCAGCTGTTGATCTGGCTACCACTGACTGCTTCTTACTCCTCCACGAGACCAAGTTGTCTCCTACAAATATGCAGTAGCCCGATGTGGATCTCCTGTCGTCAGCACAGCTAGCCCAGTCAGAATTACAATAGCCCTCGATGCTTACATGATTATTTCTTCTGAAAATAAGTCCCTTCCCGGGAGCTCCCTTCAAGTACCTCAGAATCTGGTATACTGCGTCCATATGACCCTTCCGGGGGTCATGCATGTAGCGGCTCACTACACTGACCGCAAAGCTGATATCAGGTCGAGTGTGGCTCAAGTAGATCAACTTGCCTACCAATCTCTGATATATATTCCGGTCAACTGGTTCTCCAGCTTCAGTATCCAGTTTGAACTTCTGGTCTATCGGTGTCGTAGCTGGTTTGCATCGGTGTCGTAGCTGGTTTGCATCCCATCATCCCCGTTTCCGTAAGCAGGTCCAGTGTGTACTTCCTTTGAGAAAGAACGATTCCCTCATTATCTCGAGCAATCTCAATCCCAAGGAAGTATCGAAGAGGGCTAAGATCTTTCACCTCGAACTCCTTGCCAAGCTTTCCTTTGAGTTGGGCGATCTCCTGCTCATCATCGTCTGTGATAATCATATCATCTACATATACCGCAAGCATGGTGACATGGCCTCCACTTCGTCTGAAGAAGACAGTGTGATCAGTATTGATCTGCTGATATCCCATCCCTATCATTGCTCTCCTGAACCTGTCAAACCATGCTCGAGGAGACTGCTTCAGTCCATAGAGGGACTTCTTCAGTCTGCAGACCTTGCCTTCTGTCTGTTTGGTGCCGAATCCTGGTGGTATCTCCATGTACACCTCCTCTACTAGATCCCCATGAAGAAATGCATTCTTCACATCCAGTTGGTGTAGCTTCCACCCTCCATTGGCTACCAGGGTGTGATACCCAGTTTTGAAATGTGTAATATTATTATTATTATTATAATTATTATTTATGAGCTTGGAAATTAATTTCAAAATTTACAACGGTTTTGATTGCTGACCTGACCCGAGCCCGGACCTGATTCCCGAAACCCAGACCCGATCCTAACCCTATTCTTTGAAATCTGATTTGTTTAAAAAAATATATATATAATTTCTAATTCTTTTGGATCTGGTCCAAGTTGGACCAGATCTCTTCCCCACCCCACGTTCTTCTTCCACTCCCCTTACTTTCCTCCCCCATGATTACTCACAGCCATAACCCAACTCTCACTTTTCCTCCAGAAGAGAACCCACACCATCCCACCATCACCACTATAACAATCACTCCTCTCCCTAAACCCACCACCTCTTCACTCTTCTCTCTCCCTCACTCCAGAGCAAACCCTTCCCCTCCGCCAACTCTCTCGGCCACTCGCCCGACACCTCCGCCCCCAACCGCGCCTCATCGCCGCGCCCCCGGACCCGAGCCCCGACGCCCGACCCTCCGGCCTCCCGCCGGTCTCCTCCGGCCAGCTCCCGTCCCGAGCCCCCAGCGGCGCCACTCGCGCCCGACGCCGGCGCCCCCTCGCGGCCGTCCCGCGCGCCGACCCAGCGCCTCGCCGCGTCCGCCGGACCCCGATCCGCCGCCAACGACCCCCGGCCGCTCCCAGCGGCGCTGAACCCAGCGCCTCCCCGGTCCCTGACCGCGCCCTAGCTCCTGTGCCCCGCATGCTGTCCTCCTCGATGTCCCGTGCCCGGCCAGCATCTCCGGCGCACCCCGAGACCGTGTTCGCTGTTCTGGACAATCCCTGTCTAGCGCTCTTCGCTGGATTTCGAGTCCGTTCTGTGGATTTGCGCGTCCCGAGTCCGAGGCAACCCTTCGGATTCCGTCGTTTTGGGTAATCCCTGGTTAATCACAGTAGTTCGACCCTCCCCGTGTCAATGATGAATTGGTCCACGAATTTCCTTTGGGAAATTCGATTTTTGGGTTAACATCGTTTCCGGAATTTTCCGAGAAACCTTTGGAAAGCTTCTGTTAGTTGGTTTTAATTTTTTTCGAAACTTTCGGAAATAATTTCTGGATATTTTGGGTTTCGGATCGTTCCGATTAGTGCTGTGATGTTTTGGTTTGGTTTCGGATTCCCGAATTCGTTTCGGGTCGTTCCGAATTAATTTGGAAATGATTGTGGTTATTTATATATATATATATATATATATATATATATATATATATATATTGGGATTTGCAGGAAAATATTGGCATACTTTTCCAGTTTTTGGGTTGACCAAAAATAGAGGAAATGTTGCCGGATTTTCCGTAAAATTTAATTATATTTTAAAAATGATTTTAAAATGGATTTCGGAAAATACTAGTATTTTGGGATTTTTTTTGGGCGACGACCGTATCGGTCAATGGGCCCTGGCTAAGTGCAAACGAGGCTTCGTCCGGACGTTGAGGCATTAGCCAATATGACGAATGGACCATATCTGAGACTCATTAAATATTTAAATTATTTTTATTATCTATTTTATTCATACTTAAATTATAGAAAGATTTTAGAACTAACAACCGTTTCGTCTTTATTTCAATTTATGTAAATAAATTGTAATGGACATAAGTCCAGCTGGTTGTTGGCTCTGTGACCTGTGATTTAGTAGCGTAGGTTTTCTGTTGTTTTTCTGGTTTTGCGAGTTCTTTTAGCGTACGCGTAAATCTAATAGATAATTATTTTCATATAGAAAATTAATAAAGTTTTCTCACGTAAAAATTTACAAATTTTAATATTTAACAACGATCATGTATTTCTCATTAAAATAAGAAATTTAGTTTTATATGTATAATTATGAAACTACAAAGTTTTAATCAAATTAATTTGGTAACTACGAGATTTTCCAAAATATAAGTTTAAACGATCTTTCCCTCGTTATTAAATTACAACGCACCGATAATCGCGTTTTTGTTCGTGTTTAATAAATAAAGATTAAAATTGATTAGGACACAATTAGAGATTTCAACTAGTATAGTTAGTTTGGTAATCCTGGATTCTGAGTCAATTTCTCGAATGTAGGAATTCGAGGACGATCCTAATTCCCATCTCGAAGTCTTTAACCTTTCCAGTCCAGTCCATTTTGAGGCAAGTACAGTTTGTGTTAGTTTACAGTTATTTTAATAATCGCTTTACTGTAAGTTTAAACCACGATGCAACACGAAACTCTCTCCGAGAGCACTGACTGATTGACTGTTGGGTACTGGGGGAATAGAGTAATGTTTATGACCACATCCAACTGTTAACTTAGAACTGTATTAGCTTACCCCTCTCTCACACGGGGATAAGTCATATCGTATCAATAGGATACTACTGTAACAACCCAAGCCGGTCATATTCATTGCCTATTCAAATCACACTGTTTTACTGCTAGAAAACTGTTTACTTCAAACTGTTTAAAAGTGCAGGATTCTATTATTTATTTTAACTGTTTAAATTAGCATGAATTGTACTTTGCTCCCTCCTGACTGGAGATACATTTTTAGGAAATATTGAGGATGCTGAGCTGTTAATCAGCAGTTACTACGACCTCGTTCTGTACCCCGTAGTGCTGCCAGAGTCCCCTTTGGAGGACGCAGGGACTGAGGCCGATGAGCCAAATGTTTAGATAGATTTTATTTTCCAGTTTTGTTGTTTCATTTGAAAATCTGTTTATTTGAATTCAGTATTTATTTCAGTACTTTTAAATTCCAGTTGTATTCATTTCAAATGTTTAATAAAGTTTCAATTCCCGAATATTGAGTTGTGACAAATATAGATGTTGTTGTTGTGGTTACCTGCTAATGGAACAACTTACTGCCGCCGTCTCAACAACGGTGCAGGCTGGGCATGACCCGGTTCGACCCAATTATTTGGGATCGGGTCGTGACACAGGGAGATCAAGGTCCTGACAGTGCTCATCTTCGTCACTGGTGCAAAGGTCTCGTCATAGTCGATGCCGTACGTCTGACTGTATCCTTTTGCCACCAGTCGAGCTTTATAGCGCTCAACCTGTCCATCTGGGTTCTGTTTCACAGTAAAAATCCATTTGCATCCGACTGCTCTTTTTTCTTCTGGCAGTCTCACCAGCTCCCAAGTGTGATTCTTGTCAAGAGCTCCCAACTCCTCATGCATTGCTACTTTTCACTTTGGATCGTTCTTGGCAACCTGCCAATTGTTAGGTACAGTAATACTATCCAAAGATGCTATAAATGTTCCATGAGAAGAAGAGATATGATCATAAGAAACAAACTTAGCAAGGTCCCAACCATATCTGTCCGGAGGATTTTTCGCATTACTGCGAGTAGTCCTTCGTGTAGATAGTGGTATGGAAGAAGTAGGAGGAATGATATCATCACCTGAGGAGGGTGATGGTGTAGATGAGGAGGATGGTGGTGTCTCAGGAGTTGGGACAGACGCATGCAAGGGACTTAGCACTGGCACTGTAGGTACTGGTCCTGCAGTTTGCTTCTCTCTCCTGCTGTAGGTAAGTAACTCCCCCTGAGCCGTAGGCCTGATACTTCTTATATCCTCCCCCTGTTCTGTTTCACCTTCATGTTTCTCCTCAACCGTGTCTCTATGCCATACTTCTAGATCGGTTACTACCAAGTTTTCCATCTTCCCCTCTCGCCTTATACTGGTAGTATTAGGCGTGTTGTGCGAAGTTCCCTCCTGGCGGTAATATGGCTCATGCTCTCGGAAGTGGACATCCATACTAACGAACTTCTTCTTCTCTACTGGACTCCAGCACACATATCCCTTCTGAGTCGCTGAGTAGCCCACGAAGATGCACTTGACTGCTCTGGGGTCAAGTTTTTCAACTGAGGGTCTGTTGTCTTTCACAAAGCACACACACCCGAATACCTTTAGTGGGAGTATCTCACTATTATTGCCTTGTAATACTTCGCATGGGGACTTCCATCCCAGGACTTTTGAAGGCATCATGTTGATAAGTTGAGCTGCTGTCAATACTGCATGTCCCCATAGATTTTGCGAGACATTCATGTCGATCATCATACTTCTTGCGGTCTCTAGAAGGTGTCGGTTCTTCCTTTCTGCTACTCCATTTTGTGCTGGTGTGTATACACAGCTGATCTGGTGCTGTATTCCGTGTGCTGACAGGTACTCTGCAAGTGTCTGTTGGTGTACTCCGTTCCATTGTTAGACCTCAGTACCTTCACTACTGCATTGTACTGAGTCTGGACATGTTTATGGAAGTCCCGAAAGCAAGCAAATATTTCACTCGTATTTTTCATTAAATACAGCCAGGAGACACGAGATGCACAATCAATAAAGGAGACAAAGTACCTATATCCATTCATAGTGTTAGTAGCACATGGACCCCAAACATCAGAATGTATTACCTCAAAAACAAGAGAACTCTTATGACCAGTACAAACATACGATGTCACGCCCCAGAACCAGAATACTGGAGAACGGGGGAATGACTCAGCCAGCTACGTATTACGGGTAGATGAATACCGTATAATACGATCAATGCTGTCTAACCAGACGAGGGGGTGCATACTACATAAAAGTCTTACTATGGTCATTACACATCTATTGTCTCAATCATTCGAACAAGGAAACAGAAATAGAGAACATGTAAGATAAAGCAGTAAGGCGTCCCTAACGCTCAGTCAAAATGTTCTTGAGATCTGGCTTTACAAAACATAGCCAGATGGTATAGCAAGTATACACAATTGTTAGCAGCTGCAGTCTGACTTAGTTACAATTATGCAAAAGTAAGTGCAAGACAATCCGACTAACATGTCGGTGCCAAACGGCTAAGTATGAAGTAAATAACAAAACGAGCGGTGAAGTAAGAAAACCCACTCGAGTCCTCCTGCGATCATCCCTCTAGTATTGACCATCTTGGAGGTAGAAGTAAGCTGGATCCTCGGGGACTGGCTCTAAATCTGGCCATGCAAAACCAGAGAGATTAGACCTCTAATAGCAAGTACCACAAGGAAGCACGATATGAAGGACTAAACCAGTAAGTAAGATGATACAATAATAGATCTCTGCTTTCCACTAGGATTCACATAACATCACGACACTTCGAACGAACCTCCCAACCAAACAAGGACAGAAGTTAGCCCGTCATGTCCTGACATTCTGATCATCTCAGTTAGGCAACAGAGTAGGTACAGTACACAAACAAATCATCTTGAACGGCCAATCAACTACTACGGCTTGCTATTGTGAGTCCCAAGTTATCCTAGAATTATGCAAATAGGGATTCCTCAGTTCTTACTATGTGCGAGCAAGGCTAGTCTATCCAGTCAACCATGTGCGCCATGCATGAATTAGACGAGTCCTAGCAGGACGCCCGTCAATATACAATATACAATAATAATAAAAGCAGATACTGTTCCCTGCCCGTGTGGCAGATTTACAGTATCTGTGGGAACCAGCCGGCCCGTCGGGTACTACATGTCCCAAGGGGGCTGCCATGTAAGAACTCGGGAATCCATTCTCTCCATGCAATCATTATTTTATTTAACTTAATAGTCCCTACGTTGAGTGAAATCCCATGCCGTGGATCATGGTCATTCAAATGAGTACTTTCGTACGGGGTACGATATGCGCAACTCTACAACGATACCCGTGCGGTTAGGTTGTAGGTTTTACATAACGTAATGCAACAATCAAATCTAACCACGGAGTAATCATGCCTTGACCATAAAGTACACATGCTTCTTTTGTAGAAAATAAATAAATACATAAATAAATAAATAGATTGAAGCCTGCATGTGCCTGTATGTCAATATTCGGGATCAGCCAGTCGATTGCAATAGTTCATGACATGAACGTGTCTCATTCATTCAATTTAATAAGACGACTAGCCAGTCTCTTAGTTCCAACTAGGAACGCATGATCAATTTCGTCAAGATAACCATCGTCATCAATGGTGACAAGGCATGAAAGTCAATTATCATTAAATGGGGTTGAGTCTATAACTCTCAAGGTCAAGTTCCAGTCTTACTTGGTATCCATCAATCAATCAAGACACTTGGCACTAATACACAACCATATGTATTATAATATTAACATGCTAAGATTATCGAGTTCATGCAAAAAGGCATAAGGACATGATAGGAGAATTATCATGCAACATTAATTGAATAAGTTATAGGAACAAATAGAAACACCCAGGTCAAGAAGTCACGCCAACAAGTCTATGCTAAGGCCAAAAGTCACACAAGAAGTCTATGCTAAGACCAACAAGTCACGCAAGAAGTCTAGGCTAAGACCAACAAGTCACGCAAGAATCGTACGCGTAAAAAGGGTATGCCAAGTCTAGCCTGAAGGAGTGAGCGTATAAAATGATACACACTGGCAAGCGTGAGCGTAAAGGAAATCTACGCACGCATAGCGTGAAGGGTAATAAGAAATTCACGCACGCACAACGTGAACGTGATAGGAAATCCACGCACGCACAGAGTGGACGTGATAGGAAATCCACGCACGCAAAGGCATGAGCGTAACTAAAAATCCACGCTAACACGTAAAGACATGAGCGTGACTAAAATACACGCACGCAAGGATGTGTGCGTGCGTGACTAAGAATACACGCTGACACGCAAGGACATGTGCATGACTGGGCTGATGTTTTACGCGAGCACGTAAGAACGTGTGCGTACAACATACGAGCTTCTAGTAAGCTTTCCTAACTCGCATGCATCACATACTAATTTCTGTTTATTTGATTTTGCATACATCTCTGGATACAACTTACTTAGAGTATCAAAAGAAGAATATCCTATCCTCCTATGATGAAATATCAAAGTATCTTCAGTCCTCTGCTGCAGCTCTCCCATTCCAGCCTTCTCTGCCATAGATATCAATGCTGAGTCCAGTCCTTCCCGATCTAGGTACCACAGTCCCTCATGCCAGGTGTCAGTCTCAAGTCTTCGTTCCGTCCCTTTCTCCTGGAAGATCACATTAGGAATATCAAAAGAAACAGTGCATTTTAGTTAGAGAATTATAGAACTAATAGACAAGAGACTGACTGGAAAGGATGGAGCATGTAACACATTGGATAATCTTACTAAACCTGTACAATTAACAGTACCCTTACCGACCACTGGCTGGAAAGTACCATCTGCAGTCTGAATGGTGTCTGCTGGTGCTAGGTGAGTGTATGAAGAAAACTCACTAGCGTTCTCGGTCACATGCCGAGATGCTCCTGAGTCGATAATCCAGTCTGACGTTTTAAGGGAAGACATAGATGCAAGAGCGAGTGAGTCGTCAGTACCTTCTGATGGGTGAGCATACATAGCGGCGTTGCCTCCGAAGAATGGGATGGATATCTCCTCTGCTCCGCTCCTCCTGTCTCCTTCGGTCGACGCTCTTTGCTTTCTCTCCAGCAGGTCCAGCAGTACCTGATCCTCCTCAGTAAAGGTGCCACCAGCTCCTCCATTCCCTTTTGCCACCAGCAAGTTTGTCCGATAGCCTCCTTGGCCGCCTCCTCGACCACGTCCACGTCCAATATATCCTCGTCCTCGTCCACCACCTGAGTCTCCCTCCTTAGGTGGTTTGGTACAAGCATATCGATGATGGCCCATCTCCCCGCAGTTGTAGCACTGCCGATTGTGTTGCCAGAGCTCTCTCTTGGATCCTGTGTCGCCCGAGCTAGCAGCTGCTAGTGCTGACTTTGCTTCGGAGGGACCACCTGTCCCTGTCTGTAATCTGATCCGCGTCTCCTCCTGGATCATGGCTGAGATAGCCTCCTCGAGACTAGGGATCTCTGGTTGGGCGAGGAGTAAGGTTGTCCTCTGTGCAAATGCTGCAGTCAGCCCTTTGAGGAATTTCATCGTCCTCTCTTGTAGGCACACATGTCTCTCCTTGCACTTCGGGTCCCCGCAACTTGCCCGTTTCAAGGAGTGATCATAATCCAGCCAGAGACGCTCCAACTCCGTAGCGTACTCTTGCACCGTCTTTTTCCCTTGTACGGTGTCATCGATCTCCCATTTTATCTGGAAGATCCGTAGGTTGTTTCCCACGCCATCATAGGTTCTCCTCAACTTCTCCCATACGTCTTTTACCATCTACTATGGAAGCAATAGACTGGACTAAGGAATTGAGAAGCCAGATGTAAATCACCATATGAGTGGATTTTCACTCGTCGCGTCCTGTCGAGCCCTCTTCCGGCTCTGTCTTCTCGCCCGTCAAGAATCCCTCCAGGTTCTTTCCTGCAAGGGTTCTCACCCGCCGTGACCAACTCAGATAGGTGGCTGGTCCATCCAACTTCAGATCGATGGAGGGTAATTCCAATTTTGGCGGCGCTCGTGTCGTGCTATCACCAACCGACACCTTTATCAACTTCATCAACGTCGCCACATCGTCAGCATCCAGCTTCTTGAGGATCGCCTCCATCGATGCTTCTTCTCGATCACGTCACACTTGCTCCACAACTCACGCTTGTCCTCGTCGTTCTCTCCTAAATCTGAATATGTCTGGTTTTATCGGATCTAGACATCATCGGCATCTCCTTGAGAATCTCATATGAGATAAATCTTCAAGAACGATTTTAGGCTTCCCTACAATGTAGGTGCCACAGATGAAATAAATCTCAAGTTTAGGCTTACCTACACCGTAGGTGCCACAGATGAGATAAATCTCAATTTAGGCTTACCTACACAGTAGGAGCCCTAAAAGTGGTGTGCACGGAGGCACCCACGGCAGCAGCAGCGACAGTAGCAGCCGCAGCAACGGGACAGCCGTAGCGGCAGCGGCTCAGCGGGGGCTGCAGCGGGAGCGGCGCAGCAGTGGCAGCGGCACAGCCGCAGTGGCAGCGGCACAGCCGCAGTGGCAGCGGCTCAGCAGCGGCTGCAGCGGCAGCGAGAGCAGCGGTGCAGTAGCTGCAGCGGCGGCGTGGGGGGGGGGGGGGGGGGGAAGGGAGGGCGAGATTAGGGGTAGGGTTTGTGTGGAGAGGGTGGCTCTGACGGTATTCTAAGCAAGTTTAGGCTTTGATACCATGTAGAGATTTTTAAGTGATTATTATTGCAATAGAGACTACATATATATAGGAGAGGCTAGCCTCCTCTCCTATCATTCTAGGCAATGTGGGATTAAAGTCCAATAACACTTAACACATATATCAACAACCATAGTCTAATATTAATGTCAGACTGAAATATTTTACTGGTTAGCATCTTGTCCTCTTTATGGTGATAATGCCTGACTAGTCTCTTTGAGATGGACTGTGTTTCTGTTTTCTAATTCTATGGAAAGAAAAATAGGATACATGGCAATGATCAATGTATGCATGAGAACAGTGGCTAGGCCCTTTGAACAAAAAGAGACATAGGACAAAGGGAGAGTTTGAAGAATTACAATATAGCATGCAAACGCTAACAATAGAGCTGAACCTGTTTGTTTTATCTACCCTTGTCAAAGAAATCATTAGCTCATGCACATATGCACCCTTAGTATTCTTGAATGACAATAGATATATGATTTGTGAAGATGGACATGGACGCTTGTGCCCCACTTTGACAAAGACATGACTCCAATGTTCTAAAAAGCGCTAGGCGGACTCGGTGCGGCGGAGGTCCGCCTAGCGCCTAGCCCGCCTAGGCGGCCGCCTAGAAATATATATTTTTTTTTTTTGAAATTTTTGAAATTTTGAATTTTGAAATTTGAAATTTCAATGTTCTAAAATCCAAATACTATCTTAAAACCCAAACAAATATCCAAAATACAACTAAGAATAAACAAAATAAAAAAAAATCAAAAAATTCAAAAAATCCGCCGCCTAGGGGCGCCTAGGGCCCGCCTAGCCGCCTAGCCCACCGCCTAGGGGGTTTTCGGTGCGGTGGGCGGGCGCCTAGCGCCTAGGCGGCACCTAGGCGGGCGCCTAGGCCGATTTTTAGAACACTGCACGACTCACGAGGTGTCTCGCCTGATGACTCTCCAAATCTAGACATGAGGATACCACTATACATGTGTATTTTGAACATATACATGTATTTAACATGAATATTTGTGTTGCTGAGTTTGTGTGTGGATATACATGAAACTTAATGAGTACAAAAAATGGATTAGTAAATTGAGATCTTGTGGTAGCCTGGTAGGTGCTAAATAGGGACACAATCCATGGAAATCACAAGTATTGGACATGTGTGACAGACACGGATGGACACACAAACTTTAGTACGGAGAAGTGTCTTACATAGCATAGCAGTAGACCTGTTCATGGTTGGTGTGACCATAGCCACCTACATTTCTCTGGGCAGACTGCTCTGTTTTGATGTTTCTCTTGGAACAAGAGATAAAGGAGAATGTGACTATCCTCTTCAACTTTTAAACTTGAAAGGTACAAGTCGCTAAATCTTGTATGCCTGTAAATAGGTGGTTCGTCATTGCTTCTTCTTCTTAAGGTCCGACTGCCCACATAGATGCCTATTCCATATGAGAAATTAGGCCATCTCCAATGGGTCTCTCCTATTTCTATGCTAGAAATCCATTTCAGAAAAAACTTCTCCCAACCATGATTTATATCCCAATTTCTATCCTATGTGGCGGTGATGTAGGAAGGAGAGTTTCTACATGTAGAAAATGTTATAGAAATTCTCCATCTCTCATAGCAATTAATATTGAGCCCTACATCATTGGATTGATCCTTTCATTTGTTGCCATGGAGAACCATTGGAGAATGTTTTTGTGTGTGCAATTTATATGTAGAAACTCTACCAACTATGATATAAATTTCCTTAAAGTACAATACCAAGTAGTAGGATAGAAACTCAATTTTAGAAATCCCTATTGGAGATGGCCTTAGGGCATTCCGAAACCTACTCCTGGGCAGCAACCCAGGCTTGTTTTGCTGCCATGATCTAATTTTCCGAGAATTTGCTCTTTTTTTCTACTAAAGCCATAAATTTAACATAATTGGGAGATAATTAACACACTTAAGAATGATAATAATGTAATATCTTATTATTCTATAAGGAATAAAGCCATTGAATGTGGTACAATGCCTTTCTATCACGAAATTATCCTTTTGCAATTCTTCACCTCGCAAACAAGCCCACTTTGTCGTGTCCTTTATCCAGATGCATGGTATGTATGTTTTGCCATCCCAGAGGACCTAGACATTGTGCATGTTCATATACTATGCACCTCTCTTTTAATCACCCAAGCCACAAACTCTTGGAACACAAGCCAGCCTGCTGCGCCCTTCAACAATTATGCACTCTTCTTTTACACAGTACTGAAGACCCTCGAGCACTATGATGGCCATGGTCCTCTAGGCAAGTTCTCGTGCATTGTATTTAAATCATACAATTCTTTCGTGGAAAACAACTCAAGCCGACCCATATGTCCTCTTTCAGTGATTATGCACTCTTCTATTACTCGCTACCAAAGACCCAATTGCATAGAATACGATGGTTGCCCCATCGTTGTGCTCACCTAGCCTAGCACGGTATGCGTCGTGCACAAGTTGTGCATTTATTTCCTAGCTTTTAGGATCATGTTATCATCTGATGCCCTATTGAATTACAATCTTGTTGGTAGCCTGTAAATTGATCACATTGCTCGGCAATACAACGCTTTTGTGCGAAATAGTTTCCCCTTGACTCGGTCATCAAACTTATTTCGTCGATAAACCTTGCAAGTCTTGGTTGTGTCATCCATGTTCGTTCCCATTTAGAAGCTCACTTCATTGGAACATACAGTTGATGCCTCTACAACTGCATGATGCTACATTTTAGCCCTGTCAACAATATTATAAACATCATCAGGAGCTTAGAGTGCAGGTTTAAGCACCGTCAGTTTACAGGGTAAGCTCCTGAGAGTTCAGCACTTCCACTTTCAAGCTACTCATCTGACCTTACAACCTATGTACACAGATGCTTCATTCGGTTTGTTCAGTTTAGATACTTTGATGAAACACACAAGAAGTTCCATTCCTTAGTTCTTACACACACGCCTCATCTATTCTAGGATTTTGCAGATGTTTGAAGAAATATCGTAATATAATTGCAGATATTGACTTGGACATACTACATTTCAAAGCATTAGGCTGACACTGTGACACAGCACACACACATTGCTACACCTAATCCACTGACCTCTAAGTTTAACTTTGAGGAATACGAACATGCTCAGAAACTAAGCATAATACCAGAGAACCGTCTGCTGTTTCCATTCTTAGTTTTTAAAGGATGTTTAAGAAAATAAAGAACAAATATTTCCCCATCCAAATATATAGCCAGGGATACCGCTGGTTCTATGAGAAACTATTAGCATACTTAAAAGCAAGGAATTTCATCTCATCTTTTATGTCACATGTACATGAAATCCCATCGCATTAGTTCCTAATCTATGTTGCACACAGATGAATATGACAATGTGTCACAACATAACACAACTTATTTTGTGTCCTATAGCCTTCTAGAATACTTTTGAGTGTTTCTGTCGTGTCCGCCACAGACACGCCACAAATGTTGCCCTTTAGTAGACATTTTTTTTTGAGATGTCCGCAGTTACGCATTGGACTTTGCGCACACTGCATTGCATGTCTTTTGGACCCACTGTTCCCAACTCCTACCATTTTTTATAAATGGAAGACAAATAATAGCCCCCGTGGCTCGATCCACTGATCTTCCGCCATCCAGCCAGAGTCTTATGCCTCTCGCCGGTAACCACAAGGGTCACTCGAGTTCGGCCTTTAATAGACAAATCATATAGTATATTAAATCAAAATGTACATGTCTCTCTTCTCTGCTTGTTAGTGAAATTTGTGAGTTCTTCCTTATTGCAGAAGTTTCTGCGTGCGTTTGGGTTGTTTGCTGGCTCAGTATTTTTGATGCGCAATTTTGGGGATCTCATGGCTATATGAAGATAGAGATCCTTAGAAAAATCTGAGTTCGTTATGAATTTCTGCCTGGCTGTCGTTTAAATCTCTCCGTCTGTGTGTCTGCTTCTAGAGCTTTTGCATAATGATGTAGCCAACTTATTATGGTTTACTTCGGATGTTATTTGAAGCGATATTAGAGTTTGATGTAGCATGTTTATTTGTTTTCTTGCCGAATTTTTCCTGCTTTTGTGATATTTCTAGTTAGTTGTTGGTTGAGAACTTGGAACATCATAAAATATCTGGCATTTTGTAGTCATTAGTCCTTGGTATTAATATGTTTTGGATTGCTTCCTAAGTTCCAAACTCTTCTCGATTACTTCCTGAGTTCCAAGCTCTTCTTAGTTTTGAGGTGACAAGTATGGCCATGAAAAACTTGGTACTTAAATTTACTTTTGAAGTCTTTTTTTTTTTTTTTGGCAAAAGCAAGATTAGTAAGTTGTAGAAATGCACTTTCTTTTTTCTTGTGATGTCCGGCGTAACGCACGGAATATTTTCACACGCACATCCACCTCCTCCGCGGTTCGATCCTGAGACCGTCCGTCTAGTCAAGGAGGTTATGCCTCTCCTCACTGACCATAAGAGCCAGTTGAGTTCGGTAAAAAATGCATTCTTATGGTGTTTTGCTTTTTTTTTTATAGAACTTGGAGCACAAGTGGTACAAGTATCAATTGCCAATGGATGTTGTTAAATAGCACCGTATTAACAAATTCTATTCAATCTGGTGCTGCTATTCTTTTTGCATTGTAGGCTAAACCCTCCCTCCAGTTTTTTAGCAAGGTTCGGGGTATCAAAATCAGTATCAGGCAATTCTTATGAGTATCAGAATCGGTGTTTTCGGATCGGAGTATCAGATTTTTTTGGTATTGGACAGAAAATAATTATTAATAAATTATTATCATTTTAGAAAATATACTTTATACATTTAGGGAAATTTTGACTATTCTCAGTGTTATTTCTTAATAGTTTTGAAATTGAATGAAATAGTAGCCACTTTTGTCGATTGTTTTACATGCAATAGGTAAGTTTTCTTCTTTTACATGTTTTTACAACGTTAGTGTACTTTTACATCCTTGTTGATTGGTCATTTTCTTGCAATTTTATTTACTAAATTGACCAAAAAAAAAGAGACCCATGATGCCGATATCGATCAGTATCAGGATCGGAATATGTCAAACTGTATTAATATCGGTTGTATCGGATCAGTATCGGCTACAAGCTATGGTTTTTAGAGTTCATGTGGTATGTTTTCTCATCTCTTTCCAGTTATGGAATAATGGACGGACACGCCATCTCGATTCTCTCCTCATTTGTCCGGACTCCAGAGTATGCTATACCGCGTGCAAGGTTGGCCCTTATAATTTATTAGGTGCATACAAGAAGTCCATGAAATGTCACAAATTGAGAAATGTTAATTATGTTCTTCGTCATTGTTCATTCTATATGTGTATCTTCCCTTTGCGTCTTGCAACCAGTTTTTCTATATTTTGCCTGATTGCAATCAGTTTTCCATTTTCTTTCATGACCATATTACTTGTACATTGTGGTTCAATAACTCAGAAGCATCAATAGCTTCATAGCATGGTATTGACTGCACAACATTATTTAATGTGTTTGAAGTTTTTCTTAATGAAATTGAAGCCTTTTCTAGGGTGAACAACTTCTATAAGAATATAAGTCCGGTTCTATAATAATATTCAGTCTGGAAACTACATGCGAGAAAACTGCATTTTTTGGGTTATTTAGTAATATGGTCTAACGTGTGATATTAGAATTTGGGTCTCCAAATTGTCCGGCATTAGAGTTTGGGTCTTCATAGGGCTCAAAATTGGTAATGCCGAACAATTTGGGGCTTCACATATTATATGAGATCTTATTACTAAATAATCCTTTTTTTGGGTACTAGAACTGGAATTTATTCAGGATGATGTTCTCAAATGTAAGTTCAAAACCATTGAGGATTTGAGATTTGAGCAAACTAACCCAGTCACAAGAATTTATTAGATAGAATCACTTAGGAAAAAATAAAATGCTATTTTTCTTCTTCTGGTTTTAGATTTCTTTTCTGTGTGCTGAAGCTTGAAGGCTCTATTCTTGTTCTTTTTGAAGCTTACATTATTAGACACTTGCATTGGAATTTATTAGGTTCATGAAGGCCAAACTGTGACATATTACTAATTTATACTGTTTGTTGACATTCAATTTCATACTGCTATCAGTTTTCCATTTCTTTCCATCACCACTAGGTGACTTGTTCTTCCACTTCCAATTTGGTGGCATGGATGGCATTGAATGATCTTGATGTTTAAGTGGCGTGGCCACATGATGCCCAAGGGGTGCGGCGCCATCTCGGATTTTAATTAATTATTTATTTATTCATTATATAAATTATAGGATATTTTTTTAATTATTTTATATAGATTGTCTGTATACCTACCTAAATAAAGGAAGTAGTACATGACTTGATAATAAAAACGACAATTAGCTAATTTGTACGTCTTTTCTAACTTTACAGTATTAGACGGTGATATTAGTAGATAGATATGTGGATCATTGAAGAACTGGAAAACACTAATATCATGGTTTCTGCAAAGTTGGGCATGATGCTTAGTAAAAACGTGCACTAATAGTTGTATTTTTATAGGGGTACAACTCGGGTGGGCTAAATCCGAGTCCGATCGGGTAAACCCGTTAATGGGTTGGGTTATGGTTGAAGATACTCAGGTTCGGACTCGAACTTGAGTTAAAATATTTGTACCGGATCAAAAAATGGGTTGGGTTCGGGTTCATGTTTCGGGTTACCCAAAGAACCTGAAATCCGACTTACATATAATTTATATATATATGTTTAAATCCTAAATTTTTTTACCCAAATTATTCAGCTCCTTGTCCTAAATCTTATTTTGGTTTGTATTTTGTAGTGATCAAGGTTTGATTGCTATTATGTGTTTAATATTACTTTTGTTTAAAATTATTTCAAATATTATATTAGTCCGATAAATCCGATGAATATGACCCAACTTGAGCCTAATCCGATCCTATGGGCTTGGTCTTGGGCTACAAATATTGAACCCGAGGTCGGGTCGGGCTTGGGCACATGCTAGTTTTATGATTCATCGGGTTAGACTCGGGTTGACCTCAAGTCCGATCCAACCGTTCGAGTTGCATCCCTAATTTTTTTAGTAAAATAGACAAAATTTTGCTTTGGGTTTCTCTTGTTCTCCATCTTTCAAATTTTGGGACTCGTTTGGTTGGCGGAATCATGGAAAGTCATTCATTTCTTATGTTTGGATGTCAAAGGAAAGTATGGGAAAATGAAAATGATTTCCATAGGAAAAAAATAAAATAAAGGAGAAAGTGGTTCCCTTTATCAAACAAAGGATTCACTTTTCTATTATAGTGAATTCATTTTTTCGTCTAATTTTTTTGTTCTCTCCAAACATCGGAAAGTAAAATAGATGAAAATTGCAATTTTTCAAGGAAATCGAAAGAACAAGGAATTGATTTCCTTTCCTTTCCTTTCCTTTCAGCGAACCATATGAGACGAGACTTTGTGGTTTAGTAGAAATATGATGCCAGATTGGTCAAGACAAGTCTAGGTAACTTAACATCAAGTAATTGGAGGTTTCATTTGGAGCAACTCAAATAGGTTATTCTTCTCTTATGAGACATATTTTCATAACATGCCTATCACTTAAATTCATACTGGACCAAAATGCGTAAAAGATTCGTCCTCACGATTCGTATATCTTTTTTTTTTTTTTTCTAGCTACACTAGAATGTCTACGAAAGGAAGCAACTGAAGTGGGTGCCATTGTCTAGATCTCATGTGGGCCAATTCAATTCATGGTGAAGCTGAAATTTTCATAGATTATAGTGGCAACACATTTCTTACTCAAGAGGCATCTCAATTAATTGACCACTTAACCTAAAGTGATAGGTGAATCATAATGCTCTTATTCATATTAATCTATTAATTGGGTTTGTATTTTATAATGTTTCTATCCATATTAATCTAGTAAAAATATAAAAGATTTGATATTAATATATAATATTTTTGGGATGTGTTTATTTTAAATTTTTTTTAATAATAAATGTCGTGTCTCCTAGGTAAAAATAAAAAAAATACTATTTGGCCAAACCGTGACCGTGGACTACGTATCAGCATCCCATTGGCCTCTCTATTTGTTTGGACTCGCCACCGGTTGACCTGGTAATGAAATGCAGACACGTGACAGACGGTCCAAAAATGCTGACCAAAACCATGGTCCAAATAGTATTGTCCAATATAATGTTCCTGACTAGGCGCTATTTGTTGTTGCTTTCAATTATAGAATTGTTCTGACCATCGTAGTCCGGTAGATACCGGTGCTCAAGTTGAGAACCTGAGGAGAGGCTGATGATTGAACACATAACATAACACGGGTGGATCCAAAAACATACACGGGAATGGGCTAGGTGTAGACCAACTCCTACAAGAAAATAAAAAATATAAAAAAGCTATATGAAAAAGGAAAAAGAAAAAAAGGGTGGGCTGAATCTCTCGTCCCATGTCATACCTGGATCGGCGAGTAGCTTGATCTCGTGCTCCCGGCTGGATCTTGATCATCTTTATACACCGTGTGTCGGCGTGTCGCTATAGTAGTTTTGGACTGTGTTATAGTTCTTATAATATCAACTTGTTTCAGAGATTTAATTCTACCTTAGGATTCAAATAAATATTTTCAATAAATAACAAGAGATAGATTTAATATTAATATAAATTAATATTAATAATAAATTAACATTAATATTAACATTATGTTAAAATTAACATTAACATTAATATTAATATTAATATTAATATTAATATTAACATTAACATTAATACTAAATTAACATCAATATTAACATTTACATTAATGTTAAATTTAACATTAATTTTAATACTAACATTAATTTTATTTTTATTTTTATATATTATAATTATAATTATAATGTTAATGTTAATGTTAATGTTAATGTTAAAATTAATGATAATGTTAATATTAATATTAATATTAATGTTAATTTTAATATTAATGTTAATATTAATATCAATTTAGTGTTAATATTAATATTAAATCTACCATTTACCATTTATTTGAAAAGATTCATTTGAATCCTAAGATATAATTAAATCTTTCTCTTACCATTTGTTAAAAAAAATTGTTTGAATCATAAGATAGAATTAAATCTATTTTTACCATTTATTGAAAGAAAAAAATTGAATCCAAACTAGTAGTAAATATACCTACGGAACCTACCGTTAAATATAACAAAAATTAGAAAATTAGAGCGGAACTATATATATATATATATATATATATATATATATATATATATATATATATATATATATATATATATTTCGAGTGGTTAAGAGAGATGCATGCGGCCGAAGTCAAGGTGTTCAGTCGGCCGGTTGGCCCGAAGCCCGGTCCGGCCCGCACGTCAGCCCGCTCAGCAGAAGCCCGGACCGGCCCGGCCCGGCCCCCCACCCCAACGGTTCGGGTCGGGCCTCCCCCGCCCAACCCGAGACCGGCCCGGACTGGCCCGCACGAATATTTTTTTTTTTTAATGGCCCACTGGCCCGGCCCGGATGGACCGACCCGAAGCCCGGTCCGGTTCAAAAAAAAAAAATTTCACAGAATGTGAACGTTGGGGGGGGGGGGGGAGGGAGGTATTTTACCAAAATGTCCCCAATTCTAACCGTTTTATAAACGTTGGGGGGCATTTTGGTCATTTTTGGACCAAAATGACCAAAATAACCCAAAAAAATTTCTATAAATAGGCCAAAAATCTCATTTTTCAAACACAACTCATTCAAAACATTTTTCTACAATTCTCTACTTCTAAGGCTTCCCGGTGCTCTACGGTGCTTCTAAGGCTTCCCGGTGCTCTACTTCTAAGGCTTCCCGGTGCTCTCAACCCCATTCCGGCGTTCTACGGCTTCCTGAACTCCCTCCCAATCCCTTCCTTTATTTTATTTTCTAAATTTGTACTTATTTTTTATAAATGGCTGGTGAAGGTTCAAACCCACCTAATCTTGCTGGACAGACTTACGACATTTTTAATTCTTTTTTTGGTGAAGGTTCAAACCCACCTGCAAATAGCAACCAATCCGGAGGGGTGCCTTTCTTCTTCTCCAGAAGTCGCTAGTTCTACACGACTTCCCGAAAAGAGAAAAAAGTCTAAGTATTGAAATTTTTTTACTTTGATTTATGAAACTAATCCTGATGGAAGCCAAATTCAAGAAATATTGGGGTGAAGTACCTCTTTTATATTGTTTGGCTTCCATATTTGATCCTATAATCAAATTGGATGGCGTAGAGGCTTTATTAGATGGATTTGGAGAATATATGGATATAGATGTTACTGACATGAAAGTAGAAGTTAAACTTGCGTTGGACAGGTTAGTTATACTGTACGAAGAAAGAGCAGCGTCGACCCGACCAACTCAGGGGGGGGGGGCTAGTAGTAGCTCCGGCTTGGCGTCTAAGCTATCAACAGCCGGTCGCTTACTACAAAGGAAGAAACAAAAGCAATCTTTCCAACCTACTCAAGAGTTGTCTCTGTACCTTAGTTCTTATGAAGACGAAGAAGAGACTCCAGATCACTTCGCCGTTTTAGAATGGTGGAAGAGACGCGACAAGAGATATCATGTTCTTTCTACCATAGCACGTGATCTACTAATGGTCCCGGTGTCTACGGTAGCATCGGAGTCATGTTTTAGTGCAGGATCAAGGATGTTGAGCAGAAAGAGGGGCCGCTTGAAGCCCGATATCTTGGAAGCAATAGTGTGCGTACAAGATTGGATTAAAGCCGAGAGAAGAACCCAAAACCAGATAGATGAAAATCTTGATATTCACGAGCTGGACTTTGAATCGCTTTCGGTGCATGAAGGCGAACAAGAATGAGGCTACGGTGCAAGGTATGTACATTTAATTTTTTACAAATTTCAAAATTTTAACTTATACTTTTTAATTTTTAACTTATACTTTCAAAATTTAAATTTTAAATTATAACTTTCAAATTTTCAAATTTTTAACTTATACTTTTAAATTTTTAACTTATACTTTCAAAAATACAATTTTAAATTATAACTTACAAAATTTCAAAATTTTAACTTATACTTTCAAATTTTAAAATTTCAAAAACTAATTTTTACTTTTAAATTAAAAAATATATTTTTTAACTCCGTCTGTGCCAAGCAAGCATTGTCGGTCCCAAGTCCGGATAAAGGAAGAGGGAGAAATATTTTTTTTCAAAATAACAATAGAAATTAAAATATAAAAAAAAACATAAACAAAAACAATAGAAATTAAAAAAACAAAAAACAAAACTGAACCGGGTCGGCCCGGTTCAGCCTGGCTGAACTGGCCCGCACTAAACCGGAGCCCGGCCAAGCCCGTGGACCGCTCTGGCCCGGCCCGACCACCCTATGTGTCACGCCCCAGAACCAGAATACTGGAGAGCGGGGGCAGACATAGCCAGCTACGTATATTGAAATGGAAACAACCTCGATATACGGTCACGGCTGTCTAGAAATATGAGAGTTTACTACAAGCCAACAGTCTCTTATGGTCATGAACAAGCCTAATGTCTCAATCATAAGCAAGTAAGTAAGGTCGCAAGATGTATGATCATTAAATATATAATAATAAGGCGTCCCAAATATCACATATTCAGCTGATCATGAAGCTAGTTATTACAAAATGTTAGGACTAGCAAGAGTTTAGTCGTACATGATCAACCCTAGGATTTGTTAATCATGTTTACAGCCCGTAGGCAGACAGTAAGTAAAGTGCATCGAGCTAACAGGTGCTCGTCGGCTAAACGCCTCAAAAGAATAGTTTTACAATAGAGTGAGCGAAACAAAATAGAAAACCCACTCGTAGCCCGGGTTCCTTCTAGTCGCCACCATTGGGCTGGAAGCTTGGTAGATCCTCGGGAGCTGCTCCAAAATCTGGCCACACAAAACCAGCTGGGTCAACCCCAGAAAGAGCAAGTGCCACAAGGGGGCCACGAAATAAGAACAAAAGCCAACAATTAGCACAAGAAAAATGACATTTAAAACTAGAAATTATGTAAACATGGCAGGGTGATATACGACGAGATAACCATGGAACTATTCCGATAGCCAGGTTACAACCCGTAAACCAAACAAGGACCGGGGTTGTAACCCTTCGTCTGAACAGAACTTGGTTTCCCACCATTTATCGGCAAGATATTAATGCAAGAAATCAAGACAGGGAGCAATCTTGTACTGGATCAAGACATGACTAAACTGGTTATACCTCATTCAATCAATCACGGCCAAGCAGATACTACGGCTTACTACTTTAACTAACTAGGGTTATCACAGGCCTAATTACTAACAAGATGCAGTGAGATTGTTCCACAGCCACAAGCCCTGCAGACCATCCAGGTTACCCAGGTCGAAAATTAGGGGTTGAATTCAGGTGGGTACATCGTCCGGGGGACAAATGTACCCTTAGGTGACTTAGAGGGTGCAACACGCGACGGTGTGCTGGAAATGTGCCCTACTCGACGGCAGGCTACAGATCCCAAGAGCGCCCAGGTAACGGGATTGCCCGTAGCTGTGTCATCTCTTCATGACTACTGAGTTATTCTAGTTATTAACCTTAATCCATTTTAGTAGGAGCTCCTGACCGTGGTACTCAGGAGTCCCATCCTAGACATGATGTAAGACAGAACAAGTGGATTTAACAAGCAAGCAAGAAAGAACCACCCACGGTGTCAAGGCAGGTCAAGTTAAATTAGCCGTCGCAACAGCATTAAGATAAATCATGTTAAGGTACTTGTCAGGAGTGCGCCACGACGGGCCACTATCATGTCAGGTTGGTCATGTCAGGAGTGCACCACTACGGGTCACTGTCGTGTTATGCTAGTTCCTTGTCATACCGTGCCATGTACAATAGTCATTCCAAACATATTAAGTAAAATCAAGTTCATGACAAAAGGCGTAAGGATATAAAATGGGCGTAAAATATCTAATAAAATATCAATATACAGGACAATAGAAGAGTCAAGCTTAAAGAAATAAGACCAAAACTCCAAGAGCCAATGGGTTAAGCAAGGGGTCAGGGGAGCAGCGTACGCGAAAGTCACGCACGCATGAGAGCTACGTAGGTAAAAAGTCACGCACGCTACAGAGAGCAGCGTAGGTGAAAAGTCACGCACGCTGAGAGAGCAGCGTAGATGAAAAGTCACGCACGCTACAGAGAGCAGCATAGGTGAAAAGTCACGCACGCTGAGAGAGCAGCGTAGGTGAAAAGTTACGCACGCTACAGAGAGCAGCGTAAGTGAAAAGTCACGCACGCTGAGAGAGCAGCGTAGGTGAAAAGTCACGCACGCTACAGAGAGCAGCGTAGGTGAAAAGTCACGCACGCTGAGAGAGCAGCGTAGGTGAAAAGTCACGCACGCTATAGAGAGCAGCGTAGGTGAAAAGTCACGCACGCTGAGAGAGCAGCGTAGGTGAAAAGTCACGCACGCTGAGAGAGCAGCGTAGGTGAAAAGTCACGCACGCTCAAGGAGACACGCTTCCAACAGGAAGCGTACCCAAGTCTGCGTACGCACGCTAAAGAGCGCGCGCAGCTCAGTGTGCGTGTCACGACCCGCACCCGCTAAAAGGGCACATGACGCGACAACGCCCAGCCCTCACCGGAAAACGGCGTGGAACGCTGTGTATTTTCTAGTCTGACAACAGTTTATATATATAACAAAACCTGTCGAGAATATAGTCAACTCCGAACGGAGGACAAGCAATGAATATATATAATGCTCAATCACAACTCTAAGACGAAAAGTAAAGACTGAAAGATAAAGACAACAAGACAATAATATATAACCTATCAAGTCCAGAAACAAATAATATACAATGTCCGGTCTCTAAATACAGTCCAAATATAATACAGACTCAAAAGTAATACAGTCTCAAAAAGTAACTGGATACTAAGTCCAGTATAAAGACCTACTCTAAACTATACAAGTGGTATGGTCTCGTCAGGCGGAGCTACGCCCTGCGGGACCAAGTCTAGGCCCACTACGTCGTCCGGACCGTAGTAGGTACTGCAATCTCCCTCGTCGAAATCTGTAATATTTTATCAACAGTCCAGTCAGGATGGAACGAGTACATATATCTCATAACAGATCTTAAGATAGAATAAAAGCTATAAGACTGTAAATAGAGCATATACAATGAATCATGGAGTGTACATGTATGTATCATGGCATGGTAAGCTGTAAAGCTAGAGCTAGAACAAGAAGAATAGAACGGGATCATGGCATGTACACAAATCAAGGCAAGCTATATATCCAATGTGTGTGAGTAGTAGTTTCAGCTTGTGATCAGCTTGGGTACCTGTCAAGAATTGGCCTGGCAAGTCATATGTGCGGTATATGACTCACACTGTTCGAGAATGCGGGATGGATCTGATCACAGGCCTACGCTACTACTCCCCCTACCCCAACTGGTAGAATAGATCCAAACAGGACACGTCACTGCACGAGATTCTAATGAGAAGGTAGCTAGCCTTCTCTAGAATCAGTGACCATATATCGAGCAAGAGCTACAAGGGTGCTTGCACAATATATCCCAACCTAAGAAGGAGAAAACATCTCTCGTCGGGATCCAAGAATACCAATCCGTGAGAACCATGTGTCGGGAATAAGCATATCAACACTAAGTACATGAATCATAACAGTTATCATAAATTGGGAATAAGTATCAGAGAATGTACTCGCCTGTAAGATGATAATATACGTCGACTGGATCAACTGCAGTATCTCGAGGACCTATAGAGAACAAGACGTATCAATACTAAGTTTAGGAAGTAAAGTTAAATCAAATTAAATCCTATTCAGTCACTCTAGGTCAAGACATGTCTAGTCGGGTCAATCTTGGTCATGGGAGAACATTAGAAGTCAAACCGGATCAATCTAGGTCAAAAACTGACTTACCGTTGACTTTTGGTCAACGGGTCAACTCTGGTCAACTCTAGGTCAACTCTAGGTCAACCCTAGGTCACTAGTGACTAATAGATGACTTTTAGTCAATTGTCCAAGTTAAAAGGAATTTGGAACCAAATTGGGTAAAGTGTTGACCCATAGTTGACTTTTAGTCCAAAAAGTCAACCGTGGTCAACCGGGTCCAAGACTAGGTTTAGACGGCTAAATCTGTTTATTACCAACCTGTACAATCCATATCCAAGTCCATCTTGGACTTGGAAACTCAAATCTTGGCCGTGGGCCAAATCCCTATTTTACCCTTTTTAAGGGTAAAATTCCACCCTCGGCGATTATCTAGATAGCCTATCTACGCTAGTTATTTTGACCCGATCTCCCTAGGGTAGTAGGGTACTATCCTATAGGTTCGTTATCTACCATAATACCTAGATAAAATGGACGTCTAGTCCACCTTACGGCCCGTTGCAGATATCTCGAATATTTTGAGATACGCACTGACACGGCGCGATACCGGCGCCCTATGACCCCGATTTCCACCCGGGAGCTTACCCGCAAAATCTAAATCACGTAACTTAGGCCTATGTCAAGTTTCATCGCGATCCGATGCTCCGGGCTCAATTCCGCCCTCTAACTCGATTTCTAACAAAAACCCCTCTTTTAGTCTCATTCTCAATCTCTTCTTCGATTCTCGATTTTTGTTCTTCTTCTTCTCAACTTCTTTAATCTTCTTCTTCTAATCTTGTTCTCCTCATTTCCTTCTCCACTTCCTATTCTAACTTTATTTCCTAACTTCCATATCTTTCCTTTTTCAAATTCCTAAACTCTAATTCTTTCCTCTTTCCTTCTAATTTCCTAAACTCTAATTCCTTTCTCTTCTAACTCTAATTCTCTATATATATAAACATATATATCTATATGTATATACCTACATATACACCTATACTTAGGGTACTAGGGGGGTTTATTGGGCAAAATGGGGCTGAATTGGGGGGGGGGGGGGGAAGGAGCTGCCAAGGCAGCTCCTGCTGCTGCCTATGCTACTGCTAGCTGCTGCTGCAGCTATTGCAGCTGCTGCTGCCTATGCTACTGCAGCTCCTGCTGCTCCTAATGCTACTGCTAGCTGCTCCTACTACTTCACTCCCTCCTCTCCTCTCCTTATATATATATATACCTATATATATACCTATCTATCTATATATCTAACTATCTATTTCTATATATATATAACCTTATATCTAATCCTCTCCTCCCATCTATATATATATATACTCCCACACACATCTCTACATATATATACACACACACATATACATATCATATATACATACATATATATATATAAATACACATATACCTATATATATATATTCACAACCACACACAACCACACACAACTACACACACAACCACACACCACTCTCCACCACTCTCATCCTCTTCCCACCACTCTCTACACACACACACACACAAATACATATATACATATAATTTCATATATATATATATACATATACCATATATATATATATATATATATATATATATATATATATATATATATATATATATATATATATATATACTAATTAACATACAAAACCCTTAATTATTCCTAACCTAGATTTCTAGGGAGAACCTACAAAATAGGGGGCAAAGTGTAGAGAATTGAATTCTCTACACTTAATGTAAAGAACTTAAATGAAAGGGAGTTATAAATGAAGGTTTAAAGAGAAACCTAATGGAGTTGGTTGGAGAGAGAACTTGGAGAGAAAAAGAAATGTGAGAAAGAGAGAGAGAGCTAGGTGGAGAAGACAAAGGGGGGTTTATACATGGCCGACCACTTGGGGGGGGGGGGGGGGGGGGGGGGGTTATTGTGTTGGGATCCAATAGCCCCCAACCCATTAACTCTAGTTTGGGTTCAAATTGAATTCGGGTTGGTTCGGTTCAATTCGGTTTGATTTTAAACGACTAATTAAGTCTCTAAAATGACTAATTAATCCATGGAAGTTGGGTTAATAATTTCTAGCCTAATTATGATGGTACGTGGGCTAAGCCCAGCTGGTATGGGGGTCCCACTAGGGTCCAGGCTACCCGGGTCTCCAAATTGGGTCCGAATTGGATAAAATTCAAACCGACTCAAATAAATTCCTAAAAATCATATAAAATCAAATAAAATTCCTTAAAATATTATAAAACTTGAAAATGACAAAAATACCCCTAATTTGAAAAACTGGGGGTGACAAATCTACCCTCCTTAAAAAAATTTCGTCCTCGAAATTGAATAAGGGCTAACACAGCAATCATGAACAAAACAAGGAAGAAAAAGAAAGAATTTTACCTCAAGGCTCGAAGAGATATGGGAATCGCTCCCGCATATCGTCCTCCCTCTCCCAGGTGGACTCACCTGGAGAGTGGTGTCTCCATGCAACTCGAACCAAGGGAATGACCTGGTTCCGAGCACCTTCTCTCTTCGGTCCAAGATCTCGACCGGCTTCTCTGGGTAGCTGAGTGTCGGTCCCACTACGATCTCTGAGTGGTCTAAGACGTGACTGTGATCTGCCACGTACCGTCTCAGCTGCGACACGTGGAACACACTGTGCACTCCCTCTAGTGCAGGCGGTAACTCCAGTCGGTAAGCCACTGCACCGACCCTGCCCAGGATACGGAATGGTCCGATATATCGTGGACTAAGCTTCCCGCCGCCACCAAAACGAATCGTGCCACGCGTCGGAGAAATCCGCAGAAAGACAAGATCATCAACCTAGAACAAAATACAAGACTTAGAGCTTTATCTAAAACAATCACAATCAGACTCAAATACTAGAAAAATCTAATTTATACCTCAAACTCCAATGGCCTCCGGTGGCTATCGGTCCAATGCCGCTGCCTATCCTGCGCCACCCGAAGTCTATCTCTGATAACCCTGACCTTCTCTGCAGCATCTACCACCATCTCAGGGCCAAGCAAAACCCTCTCACCGATATCATCCCAAGACAAGGGAGTACGGCACCTCCGTCCGTATAGAGCCTCGAAAGGTGACATCTCTATACTGGCTTGGTAGCTGTTGTTGTAAGCAAACTCTACCAAGTGAAGGTGGTCCTCCCAAGATCCCCCGAAGTCCAAGACACAGGTACGCAGCATATCCTCGAGGGTCTGAATCGTCCTCTCCGACTGCCCGTCTGTCTGGGGGTGATATGCTGTACTGAACTTGAGCGATGTGCCCAAGCTAAGCTGCAAACTTCCGCCAGAAGTGGGAAGTGAATCGGCTGTCCCGATCCGAGACTATACTCACTGGCACCCCGTGTAATCGGACTATCTGTCGCACATACATCTCGGCCAACCTCTCCGTCGACAAACCCACTTTGAAAGGCAAAAAGTGGGCCGATTTGGTCAATCGATCAACAATGACCCAAATCGCATCCTTCCCTCCTGGAGAGCGCGGAAGCCCAGATACAAAGTCCATAGTGATATGCTCCCACTTCCACTCAGGAATGGGGAGTGGCTGGAGCAATCCACCGGGTCTCTGCCTCCCGGCCTTCACCTGCTGGCACACTAAACATCTCGACACGAACTGAGCCACCTCACGTTTCATGCCATACCACCAAACATGCTGTCTCAAGTCTCTATACATCTTGTTGGCTCCGGAGATGCATAGAGTACTGAGAACGGTGCGCCTCCTGAAGAACCTCCTCCCGAAGTCCTCCGCTCGGCACGCACAATCTGGTACCATGCCTCAACGACCCATCCCCTGCTAAAGAGAACTCCTCCAACAGTCCTATCTGGACCTGCTCCCTGATGACTCTCAGAGCCTCATCCTCAAACTGAGCTGCCCTGACTCTGTCCATCAGCTCCGACTGCACCTGCAGACCCCACATCTGCGCCTCGAACCCAGGAACTATCACCTCTATGCCCAAGCTCTCCAGATCTGCCAGAAGGTGACGATCCATCGTCAAACACATAGCCACGGGATACCTGCTCAAAGCATCCGCGACCACGTTGGCCTTCCCCGGATGGTACTGCAAGGATATATCAAAATCCTTCATCAGCTCTAACCATCGCCTCTGCCTCATATTCAGCTCCTTCTGGGTAAACACGTACTTCAAGCTCTTGTGATCTGTATAGATCTCAACTCGCTCTCCGTACAGATAGTGTTTCCACAGCTTCAAAGCAAAGATGACCGCTGCCAGCTCCAGATCATGGGTAGGGTAATTCCTCTCATGAGGACGTAACTGCCTAGATGCATAGGCAATTACCTTCCCGTGCTGCTGAAGCACACAACCCAAACCCCGTCCTGAAGCATCACTGTAGATCGTATAACCACCAGATCCAGATGGCAGCGTCAAGATAGGAGCTGTAGTCAACCTCGCCTTCAACTCCTCGAAGGCGGCCTGGCACTCATCGGACCAAACAAACTCCTCGTCCTTCCTGGTAAGGCGGGTCATCGGCTGGGCAATCCTGGAAAAGTCCTGCACGAACCTCCGGTAGTAACCTGCCAGACCCAGAAAACTCCGAACCTCTGCTACTGAGCTCGGCGTCGACCAGGACTCCACTGCAGAAATCTTCTTCGGATCTACTGAGATCCCCTCGCCAGAGATAACATGGCCTAGGAACTCCACGCGATCCAAGAAGAACTCGCACTTGGACAGCTTCCCATACAGCTGCTCCCTCCTGAGAGTGTCCAACACAATCCTCAGGTGCTCCTCGTGCTCCTCTGGTGTCTTCGAGTAGATGAGAATGTCATCAATGAAGACCACCACGAACTTGTCAAGGTACTGGTGAAATACCTTGTTCATCAAGTTCATGAATACCGCCGGGGCGTTGGTCAACCCAAACGGCATGACGGTATACTCATACTGGCCATAGCGGGTCCGAAAGGCAGTCTTCGGAATGTCATCCCGCTTCACCTTCAGCTGATGGTACCCGGTACGCAAGTCGATCTTCGAGAACACCCTCGCGCCGCTCAACTGGTCGAACAAGTCATCAATCCTCGGCAGAGGATACTTGTTCTTGATGGTAAGGTTGTTGAGCGCCCTGTAATCAATACACAGACGTACCGTACCATCCTTCTTGGGGACGAAAAGAACTGGCGCGCCCCAAGGTGAAGAACTAGATCGAATAAAGCCCTTGTCCTCCAGCTCGTCGACCTGCTTCTTCAGCTCCGCTAACTCACTGTTGTTGATTCTATAGACGTGCTGGGAGATAGGCTCAGCACCCGGCACTAGATCTATAGAAAACTCAACATCACGATCTGGCGGCATCCCGGGCAAGCTCCTCGGGAAAAACATCCAAGAACTCAGCAATGAGTGGATGTGGCAACACCGGCCCCGCCAACAACGCTCCGCAGAATCCATCTCCCTGCTCCACTGCACCCCTGGTGAACTCATACTCCGGCTCTCCCGGCGGCCTAAACAGAATCCTGCCCCCTCTGCAGTCGATGCTAGCGTGGTGCGTGCTCAACCAATCCATACCGAGTACCACATCGTAACTCGAAGTGGCATTACGAGCAGACACGCACTCAGCTCCCGGCCTCTCAAAGAAACTCTCCGCCCCTTGCAAACATTATTGACTAGGATGATGCCATTCCCAGTCATAATCTTGCAAGTCCTACCCAGATATTCAGCAATAATATTGTGCCTAAGAGCAAAAGAAACAGACACAAAACTGTGCGTAGCACCAGAATCAAATAAGGCCAAAGCTGGAAAAGAATCGAGCAGAATAGAACCTGCGACAACATCCGCAATAGGCTCCACCTCCTCGGCTGCAAGAGTAAAGGCTCTACCCTGACCACCCCTCTGCTGGCGGTGCTGAACGAACTGCTGCTGCTGAGTCGGAAGCGGACCTCTCTGCTGAACTACCGGCACACTAGCTGGTGCCCTCTGAACGGGTGCCCTCTGAGCAGCTCCAGTAACACGGGGGTTCTTGGGACACTCCCGCATCTGATGCCCAGCGGCACCACAAAAGAGACATAGCCCCAGTCTCCTCCTACAGAACTCGAAGAGATGACCGGGCTTCTTGCAGAAGTGGCACGGTGGATCATCCTGCCCCGGACGCTGCTGACTCCTCTGAACAGACGCTCTGGCCTGCCCCTGCTGCTGGTGATGCTGGAACGACTGATGCTGAAGCTGAGGGCGCTTAGCAGGCCCTGCGCTGCTACTGGCCCCAGAAAACACATCTCGATCCCTCTTCGGCTTCAAGCCCAACTCCCTCTCCACCTTCCGAGCCTCAGCGTAAACCTCCGCATATGTCGCGTAGAAGGAAGGGATCAGGATCTTGATATCCCATGCCTAATCCCTCCCAGAAACGCTCAGCTCGGATCACCGGGTCACTCACCATGTACTCGGCGTATCGGCCCAGCCGGCCGAACTCCGCCGCATACTCCTCTACGGTCATGCTGCCCTGCTGCAGATTCTGGAACTGCCGCACCAAGCCAATCTTGTCCGTAGGGGAAAAGAACTTCTCTCTGAACAGGGCCCTGAACTCGGCCCAAGTATGGCCCTCTCCTGCAAGAGCCGGCTCATTCCGGAACCATGTCCGGGCAATATCTAACAACTGCAACCCAACCGCCTCGACCCTCAGGTCGGCTGTCAGGCGGCAGGCCCCCATCTGGCGCTCGATATCCTCGAGCCAGTCATCAGCATAGATAATGCCCTCAGTCCCCTTGAAATCCCTCGGACCAAGCTTCTTGAAAGCCTGGATATCCCCGATCTTCGGCTGCTGCTGCTGCTGAACCTCCCTCTGTGGAGCCTGACGCTCCACTGCCGCCATAGCCAATCTGTGTGCATCCTCCATGCCCTGGCGCATGGCCTCTGTCTGCCTCAACTGAGCCTCGTGCTGAGCCCGCTGGGACTCAAGCACCTGGTGGAAGAACGCTAGCATCTGCCCCATGTCTGTGGGCAGAGGAGGCAATGGAGGAATAGCTCCCATCATCACCGGAGGAGTCCCCTGCTGAGGAGGAAGAATACCCCCGGCAGCTCCCTGCTGCAGCCCCTGGCACTACGGGAAGAGCACCCGCAATGGCCCCAGGGACGGTCATCGAGGTAGCTGGAGGAGTACCTCCTAAGAGCCCCAACAGAAGTCCCATCAGCCGGGGAAGTGACCGGAGCCTGTCCGCCAGAGGTGGCAGACCTCTCCGTCTCCCCGTGCTCCTCGCCAGGAGAATGAGTCATCAATATCCTGGAGACAAATTGAGAAGAAGATATCAATATGGCACATGAAGGCAATATCAAGGGAGGACAGCTAGAAAGCAGTAAATCAATATCAAAGACGGTAAGCAAGATAAGCAAGGAAAGATCCTACTGTGATTGAGCACCTCTTAGCCTACTACTTCCTATGGGTAACACAGGCTCGTAGTCAACACTCTAAGACGAGTGCCGCTACGACATCGCACTAATTGCGACTTCAGGACCTGCGTGGGCCACCACTAAAACGTGTCACGACCCGCACCCGCTAAAAGGGCACGTGACGCGACAACGCCCAGCCCTCACCGGAAAAACGGCGTGGAACGCTGTGTATTTTCTAGTCTGACAACAGTTTATATATATAACAAAACCTGTCGAGAATATAGTCAACTCCGAACGGAGGACAAGCAATGAATATATATAATGCTCAATCACAACTCTAAGACGAAAAGTAAAGACTGAAAGATAAAGACAACAAGACAATAATATATAACCTGTCAAGTCCAGAAACAAATAATATACAATGTCCGGTCTCTAAATACAGTCCAAATATAATACAGACTCAAAAGTAATACAGTCTCAAAAAGTAACTGGATACTAAGTCCAGTACAAAGACCTACTCTAAACTATACAAGTGGTATGGTCTCGTCAGGCGGAGCTACGCCCTGCGGGACCAAGTCTAGGCCCACTACGTCGTCCGGACCGTAGTAGGTACTGCAATCTCCCTCGTCGAAATCTGTAATATTTTATCAACAGTCCAGTCAGGATGGAACGAGTACATATATCTCATAACAGATCTCAAGATAGAATAAAAGCTATAAGACTGTAAATAGAGCATATACAATGAATCATGGAGTGTACATGTATGTATCATGGCATGGTAAGCTGTAAAGCTAGAGCTAGAACAAGAAGAATAGAACGGGATCATGGCATGTACACAAATCAAGGCAAGCTATATATCCAATGTGTGTGAGTAGTAGTTTCAGCTTGTGATCGGCTTGGGTACCTGTCAAGAATCGGCCTGGCAAGTCATATGTGCGGTATATGACTCACACTGTTCGGAATGCGGGATGGATCTGATCACAGGCCTACGCTACTACTCCCCCTACCCCAACTGGTAGAATGGATCCAAACAGGACACGTCACTGCACGGGATTCTAATGAGAAGGTAGCTAGCCTTCTCTAGAATCAGTGACCATATATCGAGCAAGAGCTACAAGGGTGCTTGCACAATATATCCCAACCTAAGAAGGAGAAAACATCTCTCGTCGGGATCCAAGAATACCAATCCGTGAGAACCATGTGTCGGGAATAAGCATATCAACACTAAGTACATGAATCATAACAGTTATCATAAATTGGGAATAAGTATCAGAGAATGTACTCTGCCTGTAAGATGATAATATACGTCGACTGGATCAACTGCAGTATCTCGAGGACCTATAGAGAACAAGACGTATCAATACTAAGTTTAGGAAGTAAAGTTAAATCAAATTAAATCCTATTCAGTCACTCTAGGTCAAGACATGTCTAGTCGGGTCAATCTTGGTCATGAGGGAACATTAGAAGTCAAACCGGATCAATCTAGGTCAAAAACTGACTTACCGTTGACTTTTGGTCAACGGGTCAACTCTGGTCAACTCTAGGTCAACTCTAGGTCAACCCTAGGTCACTGGTGACTAATAGTTGACTTTTAGTCAACTGTCCAAGTTAAATAGGAATTTGGAACTAAATTGGGTAAAGTGTTGACCCATAGTTGACTTTTAGTCCAAAAAGTCAACCGTGGTCAACCGGGTCCAAGACTAGGTTTAGACGGCTAAATCTGCTTATTACCAACCTATACAATCCATATCCAAGTCCATCTTGGACTTGGAAACTCGAATCTTGGCCGTGGGCCAAATCCCTATTTTACCCTTTTTAAGGGTAAAATTCTACCCTCGGCGATAATCCCGTTAGCCTACCTACGCTAGTTATTATGACCCGATCTCCCTAGGGTAGTAGGGTACTATCCTATAGGTTCGTTATCTACCATAATACCTAAGTAAAGTAGACGTCTAGTCCACCTTACGGCCCGTTGCAGATATCTCGAAGATTTCGAGATACGCACTGACTACGGCGCGATACCGGCGCCCTACTGACTCCGATTTCCACTCGGAAGCTTACCCGCAAAATCTAAATCACGTAACTTAGGCCTATGTCAAGTTTCATCGCGATCCGATGCTCCGGGCTCAATTTCGCCCTCTAACTCGATTTCTAACAAAAACCCTCTTTTAGTCTCATTCTCAATCTCTTCTTCGATTCTCGATTTTTGTTCTTCTTCTTCTCAACTTCTCTAATCTTCTTCTTCTAATCTTGTTCTCCTCATTTCCTTCTCCACTTCCTATTCTAACTTTATTTCCTAACTTCCATATCTTTCCTTTTTCAAATTCCTAAACTCTAATTCTTTCCTCTTTCCTTCTAATTTCCTAAACTATAATTCCTTTCTCTTCTAACTCTAATTCTCTATATATATAAACATATATATATCTATATGTATATACCTACATATACACCTATACTTAGGGTACTAGGGGGGGTTTATTGGGCAAAATGGGGCTGAATTGGGGGGGAAAGGAGCTGCCAAGGCAGCTCCTGCTGCTGCCTATGCTACTGCTAGCTGCTGCTGCAGCTATTGCAGCTGCTGCTGCCTATGCTACTGCAGCTCCTGCTGCTCCTAATGCTACTGCTAGCTGCTCCTACTACTTCACTCCCTCCTCTCCTCTCCTTATATATATATATACCTATCTATCTATATATTTATCTATCTATTTCTATATATATATAACCTTATATCTAATCCTCTCCTCCCATCTATATATATATACTCCCACACACATCTCTACATATATACACACACACACACATATACATATCATATATACATACATATATATATAAATACACATATACCTATATATATATATATATATATATATATATATATATATATATATATATATATATATATATTCACAACCACACACAACCACACACCACTCTCCACCACTCTCATCCTCTTCCCACCACTCTCTACACACACACACACAAATTCATATATACATATATATTCCTATATATATATCCATACATACACATATATATACATATATATATATATATACATATACATACCATTAAAATCATATGAAAATCCTTAATTGCTCTAACCTAAATTTTAGGGGAAAATCCTACAAATAGAGGGCAAAGTGTAGAGAATTGAATTCTCTACACTTAATGTAAAGAACTTAAATGAAAGGGAGTTATAAATGAAGGTTTAAAGACAAACCTAATGGAGTTGGTTGGAGAGAGAACTTGGAGAGAAAAAGAAATGTGAGAAAGAGAGAGAGAGCTAGGTGGAGAAGACAAAGGGGGGTTTATACATGGCCGGCCACTTGGGGGGGGGGGGGGGGGGGGGGGGTTATTGGGTTGGGATCCAATAGCCCCCTAACCCATTAACTCTAGTTTGGGTTCAAATTGAATTCGGGTTGGTTCGGTTCAATTCGGTTTGATTTTAAACGACTAATTAAGTCTCTAAAATGACTAATTAATCCATGGAAGTTGGGTTAATAATTTCTAGCCTAATTATGATGGTACATGGGCTAAGCCCAGCTAGTATGGGGGTCCCACTAGGGTCCAGGCTGCCCGGGTCTCCAAATTGGGTCCGAATTGGATAAAATTCAAACCGACTCAAATAAATTCCTAAAAATCATATAAAATTATATAAAATTCCTAAAATAATTTAAAACTTGAAAATGACGAAAATACCCCTAATTTGAAAAACTGGGGGTGACACTACAAAGGCCGGGATGAAGTATTTCATAACCTTCATCGATGACTTCTCAAAGTATGCGTTCGTCTACTTGCTGAAGGCTAAAGACGAAGCATTCGAGAAGTTCAAGGAGTTCAGAGCCGAAGCTGAGCGGCAGACTGGACAACAACTCAAAAGGATAAGAAGTGATCGAGGTGGGGAGTACAGGTCTCATGAATTCGCATCGTTCTGTAAGGAACATGGAATTGTCAATGAGACTACGGCTCCGTACTCTCCTCAATCAAACGAAGTAGCTGAGAGGAAGAACAGGACGTTGACAGAAATAATAAATTTAATGTTGTTGACTGCTGGCCTTCCTAAGTGCTACTGGGGAGAAGCTGCATTGACGGCCACTTATATTCTAAATAGAGTGCCTCATGCAACTTCAGACGTTACTCCTCATGAACTCTGGTTCAAGGTCAGACCTAACTTGAATGTCATTCGAGTGTGGGGGTGTCTGGCGTATGTCAAGCTTACAGATCTAAAGATTCAGAAACTTGGGACAAGGACTACAAAGACGATCTTCTTGGGGTATGCCGAGAAGAGTGATGCTCGAAGATTTCTTGATATTGAGTCAAATCATATCATTGAATCTCGCGATGCAGAATATTTTGAAGATAAGTTTGCAAGGCACAAGAATATTGTTCTTCCGGATGTTCCAGAGAATAATGAGGGTGCACAAGAGACTGAAGTCTTCAATGAAGATGTGGTCCAAGAAGATGTTGTTGATGAAACAACGGTTGAACCAGAACAAGCTGAGCCGTCAGCTAAGCTTGTGAGGAGGCCAAAGGACTTCGGAAGTGACTTTGTCACCTATCATGTGGAAGCAGATCCGCTTACCTATGATGAGGCGATGAAGACCAGAGACGCGGTTTTCTGGAAGGAGGCGATTGACAATGAGATTGATTCCATTACCTCAAATAACACTTGGGTGTTGGTTGATCTTCCTGAAGGAGCGAAACCCATAGGATACAAATGGATCTTCAAGAAGAAGATGAAAGCAGACGGAACTATTGACAAGTTCAAGGCTAGGTTGGTAGCCAAGGGGTTTCTCAGAAGCAGGGGATTGACTACTTTGACACATATGCTCCAGTAGCCCGGATGACCACCATCAGAATGTTGATTTCTCTCGCAGCAATAAATAAGATGGTGATACATCAGATGGATGTGAATACGGCTTTCCTAAATGGCGAGCTGACCGAAGAGATTTACATGCAACAGCCAGAGGGATTTGTCATCAGAGGTCTTGAAGACAAAGTCTGCAAGTTGGTGAAATCCTTGTACGGTCTTAAACAGGCTCCCAAGATGTGGCATGAGAAATTTGACAAAGTTATAAGGTCAAATGGCTACATGGTCAGCGATACGGACAAGTGTGTTTACACGAAGTTCACTGATGGAAGAGGTGTGATCGTTTGTCTGTACGTGGACGACATGCTTATCCTAGGTACGGATATTAGATGTGTCACGGAGACAAAGAAATTCATCTCAAGCAAGTTCAGTATGAAGGACTTGGGGGAAGCTGATGTAATCTTAGGGATCAAGATCATCCGGACAGACACTGGACTAGCACTGTCACAGTCTCATTATATTGAGAAAATGATCACTCGTTATGGGTATCGGGATCTTCCAGGGATCGATACGCCGTACAGGTGTGATCTGAAGCTGAAGCCTAATTCAGGGGAAAGCGTCAGGCAGCTGGAGTATGCAAGCGTAATCGGGAGTTTGATATATGCTACTACTGCCACAAGGCCTGACATAGCTTTCGCCGTGGGAATGCTGAGTCGTTTTATGAGCAATCCAGGTGTTGAACACTGGAAAGCTGTGGAGCGGGTTATGAGATATCTCAAGAAGACTCAGACATATGCACTGTACTACAGCGGAGATCCGTCGGTAGTGGAAGGCTTCAGTGATGCCAGTTGGTGCTCAGAGGTGGAGAGCGAGAGGTCCACAGGTGGATACATTTTCACAATAGGTGGAGCTGCTATATCGTGGAAGTCGAAGAAGCAGACTATGCTCTCGCGGTCATCCATGGAATCTGAGTTCTTTGCACTTGATACCGCAGCCGAGGAAGCAGAATGGCTTCGGGAGCTCATGTATGATCTTCCAGTGGTTGGAGCGCAAATACCGGCGATACCGATATACTGCGACAACCAGGCGACTGCGGCGGTGGCATCAAATGACCTTTTCAACGGGAAGAAGAGGACTGTGCGGTTGAAGCACAGGACAGTACACGATCTTATCAAGAGAGGTGTTATTGCAGTAATTGATGTTCGGAGTCAGGAGAACCTGGCGGATCCGTTCACCAAGGGCCTCAAGCGCCAGCTGGTCGATGACACAACTTGTAAAATGGGCTTGAAGGCATTCTGATATTATATTATTGTATTCCTACCATAAAGTTTTATGCTATTAGTTCAAAGATTTATCTACTAGGCATCTAGCTTTTGGTTCAAGGGAGGACCACTAATCGGAAGAATATCAGAAATGGTGGGTACATGTTCTATTGGGCATGAAGAGGTTACAGACCTATAACCACTGTTGTCTACTGTTGTTTTCTACGGAAAACAGGTCCTGTGGGAGGTTGGCTTAAATGCCTTAATGAGTTCTCATGCATTTGGAATGTCTGGTATGCTTTACAGGAAGCATGGTAGCACAGCACTACAAGGAGTGTGACTCCATGCTATGTGTGGCGGTGACTCCACCATGAGGTTCTCGAAGGAGGTAAAGCCTCGACTATGTTAGCCAAGTCACCGCGGCATAGCACCGCAAATAGGCAGTTGGCCTAATGCTGTATATTGAATTAAAGAGGGATGTAGTCAGCACTACAAAGAGGAGGTGTTTCTCATGTTACGGGTGGCACGACACCACAATGAGGTAAACCCGACTAGGGATAAAGTCTCGGCCTTGCAAGCCATGTCGTAGCGGCGTAACACCGCACAGAAGCGTAAGGCTTCATGCTGGATAGTTTGGCACTACAAAGGGGCTAGACCTCATGCTACGGGTAGTATGACACTACGATGAGGTTCCCGGTGATTCGGGGTAAGGTCCTCGGCTTAAGGCCATGTCATAGCGGCGTAGCACCGCAAAGGAAGCGTTGGACGCTTCATGTCATGTCTCTTTAATAAAGAACTCACCTATAGTGTATGGACAAAGAGATATCAGGCCGTCTCTTGAGGGTAAACTTGTAGACGCCCAATATTATACACTGAAACCAGGCTGGCACACGACCTTAAATGTGCAGCCAGAAGCACATGTAACTACATTATGTGAGTGGAAAGAATTTCAGCTATGATGCAGAATTCAAGGCTTAGTCCATTCTTGTATTATAGTTTGATTTTTAACTCACGTGGGAAGATTCAAGTCTTAAGTGGCATCTATCCTAAAAGCATAATGGACAGTTACTGTGGGGAACACTCGTACTCATATATATAGAGATATGTGGGGGATTGTTGGGTTTTTAGCCTTTAGTTTTGGTTTTTAGTCCCACATCGGCTAGAAAGGAATGTGTATCTCCATATATATGAGTCTTTGCTCTTTATGGAGATGCACATGTAGTGCACATGGGTGTGTGCCATGTGGGATTAATTATTAATGGTAGAAAGGCTTAATCAACAATTAAGAAGCTATAAGCTTTTTGCTCTTGGAAATTTATTTCCATGGAGCTAAGCTCCGTAGGAGCTTAGCGACTCGGACTCGGACTCGGGCTCGGGCTCGAACTCGGGCTCAAGGGCTCATGAGGCGTAATGTGGCGTTTTGTTGGCGCACTTTGCACTTAGCACGTCAGCATCGTCGCTAGGCGCATAGTGCGCTTAAGTTGCGCTCGTTGCGCGAGCCACTTGCGCGACCACGTTGCGCGGCCCGTTACGCGAGCCCGGTTACGCTGGCCCAGTTACGCAGCCCAGTACGCAGCCCAGTACGCAGCCCAGTACGCCCAGTACACGCAGTGTGCGCAGCGTACGCAGCGTGCGTAGAGTGCGCAGTATGCGCAGCGTACGCAGTGTGCGTAGAGTGCGTATGTGCGTATGGCTGGCTGCATATTAGAGCGGGAACGGTTGCAGCAGTTGCTGCACTTTCAGGAGTGGTTCAGCCACTACCCTGAAGTTCAGGCAACTGCTTGACAACCGCCCCGTGGGCTATATATGCAGGTTCTCTCCTCTCTCAGTGTTGGAGAAATCAGAATTCCAGGGAGAAAACTCTAAGTGTTCTTTAACACAACAGAGTAGTGAGCGTGTTTTTTAACACAAACACTAGTACTTTTTAGTACGCGTGAGTTCTGTTACTTCAGAGACAGAGAGAGAAGAGTAGAGCCATTGCCAGAGGAGTTCGCCGTCTTCCGAGGAGTCAGAAGTGCAGGAGTGTTCCAAGGTTTTTCGTCAACCTTGCTGGTTCCTGGAAGCTGTTCGCAGAGGGCGAATAAAGCTTTGAGCAACGGTGATCATTCACCCCAGCAATTCCATCTCTCGCATGTCACCCTTCTGTTGCCTTTAGCAGTTCTGTCAGTATCTTCTTTTTAGAAGGCACTACTGCCAGTTTGCTACGATCACGAAAATCTCTTTAGATTATTCGTGAATTACGATATCTTTTTAGATCTCGTAATTTGCAGAATCCTTCTGGATCTCTGTTGCAAAACCTTCTTTAAGGAATTGCATTTGAAACATTGTCTTTACAACTGTTTCAGTTTCTGTATTTTCCATCGAAAAGCGTGCCCCGGCGTTCCCGGCAATAACACATTCTAAGATAGTGAGAATATAAATGTTAAGAAATTTGAACGTCATTTTTTATATATTAGACTATTGAAAGAATTATAGAAGCGAACAAAAATTTGAACCTTCTTCTATGAAAAGGAAACTTCATCCAAGGGATACTTTGAACAAATAATAATAATGCTCATATGTTATATAGTTTGACAGAAGGGGAAAAAAAAATGTCATAAACTCTACATTGTACTCGAGATCTTTTGTGACCTTTATTGATAATTTAGGTACCAACAAAATAAACTGCATACACCCAAGTAAGGCACAACATAAATTTTAAATAATCATGATAATATTTGCCTAAATGAATAAAGATACACTTATTAATATATAAATATTCTTTGCATATGCTTCTCCATTCCACATAATATACATCTATAAGCAAGTAGAAGATACGTAGAAGATACGTACAAAAATACAAATTAAAAATTGTACAAGAAGTGGACAAAAGTAGAAAGAGGCTATGATATGTAAATATGCGCTTTCGAATGAGCCTGTCAGCAAATATTAGCATGTCTTTGAAAGTTGTAACTTCAAGCTAATTTAATGGATAAGGACCACTTCATCCTTTTTTGTACTTGCTCCATCTAGGTGAAAAAGATTAAAAATAGTAAAGTAATGGTATTTAAATAAATTTCAATAATCAGTTCAATCTAAACCTAGGGCCTGTTTGGTTCGATGTAGGTGCATAAAAGTGTGAAAGTGGCACTTACATCATGATGAGTTGCAGGACACTTGCAGCAAGTGACACTTTCTAAAATGTGTTTGGATAGAGTACTTTTTGTCTGCTGCAAGTGGAAGAAAAATGGATTTGGTGTTTGGATGGTTGTGTAAGTGGAAGTTTTTTTGGAGATGTGATAAACCTAGGTATGATTACCTCCAATTTTTTATTATTATATATATACAAAAATCAGATCTCTCTCATAAAAATTAGATCTCCTCTCTCTCACTATCTCTCTAGCACTCCACCCCAACGCCACCACCACCGCCAGCCCAACGCCACCACCACTCCCCAGTCATCTCCTCCTCCTCCTCCTCCTCCTCCTCCTACACCACCTCCACGACCTCCTCCTCCCCACGCCACCGCTGCAGCCCCACCGCCACCGCCCCACCGCTGCAGCCCCACCGCCACCGCCCCACCGCCACCCCAACGCCACCACCACTCCCCAGTCATCTCCTCCTCCTCCAGCTCCTCGTCCACCACCTCCTCCTCCCCATGCCACCGCTGCAGCCCCACCGCCACCAGCACCACCGCCCCACCTCCACGACCTCCTCCTCCACCACCTCCTCGTCCACCACCCTCCCACCACCGCCACCACCACCACCGTCACCGCCCCACCGCGGCGGAGTGCGGCGGCCCATGGGGGTGACCGCAACAACCCAGATTTTTCTTCCCCTTTTCTTAGGAGTTACAAGTTTTTTTTCAGGATGTGAAATTGGGAAGAAAAGGGGACGACAAGAACTGCGGGTGGTCACATCAAGGAAAAAAATCCCACTTTCACTGCTTCAATCAAACGAGCTCCGGCCAGTTGCAGCAAAAGTCTCCACTTGCAAGGGACTTCCTCCGAACCAAACAGGCCCAAGGCAAGCCAGAGCGAAGAACCACCACATGTACAAGTAAAGTTTCTTGCCAGCTAAGATGTAAAAAAAAATCTATTAATTTGTTTTCCACCAACTCACTCTTAATTACTATTAATTAAGACTATAATGATAATTAATAAATTATTAATTAAACGTTTATAATATACTAATTATTAAATTATAAATTATTAACTATTATTATAATTTTGATTAAAATATTATTAATTAAGATTATAATAAATAAATAAATTAACAAATTATTAATTAAGATTATAATAATTTGGGTTTGTGTGTGTAACTTGGTGTTGGGTGTTATGGCTTGGAGCCTGGAGGGAGAATATATATACAAGTGTGTTTGGTGTTTGGGGGGATTATGATCATCATGATGGCTGTGGTGACTCTTTCTGTGTTGGAGTATATGGAGCGTAGGGAACGATGGTTGTAGGCCCAAACAATTAATATCATCTTATCATCTATAGGCTTAGTGCCTAATAGAAGTAAACATTATATATATATGGCAAATTTTATTCGAAAAATAATAACAAATTTTTATAGCTCAAAAAATTAAAAATAATAATAATAATTTTTTTGGGAGGGGTCTTACAATTTGAATTCAAATCACTCATGATCTTTTGGGATTCGTATTTAATTCATTATTATCCTATCATAACGGTTGGGCGGCCAGGAATAGGGTTAGGGTTTCTTTCGTACTCTATAAATACTCTTATCATACCTCCATTGAGAGGGGACTTTGAAATTGAGAGACGGAGGAAGTATTCTTTTTGCAGCTCATTGGAGTCCAAGAGTTTGTACGAGTCAGAACAGAGGTGACGACGAGCGTTCCAATTTTTTTTTATGAATTTGCTAGTTCCTGGAGCAGATAGTGATTTGAGCAGGATGATCATTATCATCCTAGCACGACAAGAGTTTTCTGTCTTCTTCTCCTCTCCTTCATTCTTGTTGTTTGTTGTACTCAATTGCAACTGTGTTTGCAAGGAAGAACGAAATTTGCTTTCATAAAGTTTGTGATCTAAAATTATGCAAGTTGTAAACGGGTGTTATCATAGTCTTTATTGTAATCGAGTTATTCGGAGGCCAGAGTCTCTGAGTCTCGACTACAACTTCAGGATCATACAGAGACCAGACTGCAAAGTCGTGCTTGTATCTTTGTTCCTGGCATGTATTCCTCCATCTATTGATCTACCGCAGGACTACCAGTTAACTTCCCTAATTGTTCAATAAAAATAAATTCATCGAGTATAACAAACATAGTATATGTACAGTTAGTTCATCACAACCACCGAAACATGGTAATTGGCAATAAAATCCACATTTGAAACAAAATAATTTAATGCCTGATATCCAAAATTGCTATTCTTTGACAAATTTCTATCTCCATCAATACAAATCTCATCATTTATACACCATATACAACCTATGGTTTGGCAAACTAACACTACAAATTGTCCTTGTACCATGCCCCAAAGCTCAAAGTTTACATAACACAATTCATCGCCGCTTCGAAGAGTCATGCCACAAGAGTCCGAAGCTCCAAGAAATCTTTGTAATGTCCGATAATCTGAAACATATGCACATAAAATTGTGAGCATATTCTAGTTTTTTTTTTTGGGAGCATATTCTAGTTTGTTATCATCTTTTGCTCAGATCCACTTAGTAAACAATTGCTCAAATCTACAGGATTCAGGCCAATTCTAGTTATTATCTTTTGCTCACATGCAATTGAGCAAGTATTCAGTTCCAATTGAATATATTTCATAGTGATCATATAATATGATAAATATGTTAAAGCATGATAAAGAATTATTGATGATAACAGTTCCGAATAAAGCATTGTAACAGGATAGAAATATACTTTTCATAACAAATTTGAAAAGCGAAGCTCAATATGCAATTCAGTATCAATAAACAGTATACAATCAAACACACACTCAAACACACACGAATATATATATAAACACACACGAATATATATATATATATATATATATATATATATAACAGATGACCTCTAGCCTAGTGGGTTAAGAGAGATGCATGCGGTCTGATTGGTCAGGAGTTCGAATCCCAAAAAAAAAAAAAAAAAAAAAAAAAAAAAATATATATATATATATATATGAATCCGGATCAAAAGCCCAACCAAAGCCCCGCCCGGGGGGTGGTGGGGCCCGCACGCGTCCGCTCGATCCAGCGGTCGAGGACGACGGGGCTCCAGTACTAGACCATATATATATATATATATATATATATATATATATATATATATATATATATATATCAAATGGTTAGAGAGATGTATATTCTCCTCCAGAGGTTGCAGGTTCGAGCAACGGAAGAAACACATTTAATTTCTTGTGGAGGAATTAATGTGAGAGTTACCAGAGTGTAGGCCGGTTGCAGGTGCGGTGCGGGCGCAATACAAATGCGGTGCAGGTGCGGACCTCCAGGCTGAGTTTATAGGCCTTCGAACCAAGAGTTTGTAACAAACAATTACCTCTTTTAAAAAAATTATATATATTCCTTCCGGCCCTATCCAGAAATAGTAGTAATATCCAGGTCCAGGCTTACCCATAATGATGAAAAATCCATACAAAAGCAGCCCCATGTTAGATAGGGTTCTCATACTGATGTAATGGAAACTCAACCATTATACAGTTCCTATCAACCATCCTCCACTAATTTGATCGTCCAAGTGCAACTGCTTTCCATATTCATAGACATTCCATCATAGCATATGAACCTGTTTAGACTAACCTGCAACCGTTATATGTCACAGTGGAGTTTGGATCGACTAAAGAATAAAATTACCGTCCCATAATCCAACCTGCAACCCAACGCAAGAACAATTTACAGTCGGCAGGCTCCCCACTTCGCACAGCTAGAGCAGAAATTTAGGGCAACGCAAGTATAAGAACTTCCGATAATCATGGAATCCCTCTTGACTACTTGCTAAGAAAGTGAAAGTTCCTCACTAAAATGGCCTATGCATATAAGCCCCTTGAAGCATCTAAGAAAGCATGTTTTGTTACAGAGACCTTCAACAAGGCACATACCAGTAAATTGGCAAAACTTATTATCTAAATTTTAAAGTGCCTCGACGTTTCTTAAACCCATACTGAAGGTGTGTTGCATGTATTGTTTTAAAAAATTCCAACACCATATGAATTTGACGGTAAAAACTTAGGAAGCACGAACACTACAAAACCTGTTTGCAAATGCTTAAATTCGGTTCTTGAATGTTGTCCAAGGGTAGTTGATCCAGAAACTATGGGAGATGAAAGCTATAGCAGGTTCAATGTTTAGGAAAGATACGATTGTTAAGAACATACTGCAGAGAAAAAAAGTTTATTTGGTTAAACATCATCTTTCACAAAGGTGACAGGATAGCATAACAACTCATCACTTATGCTGTGCAATAAACAGATGAAAGCATTGAAAGATTGAAACAAAAAGAAAATTATTGCTGGCCCGAAGAGACTTACTTGTATACTAGAAATCTGAGCCTTACAGGACCCGTCCATCCATGCCATCAAGGAGACCTAACCATATACCCTTTACCGGTGGCAGTTGTGCAACAAAAGCATTCCAAGGCGGATAACCTACACCGCTTCCACGAACACGACCATCCATACGTAGAGAGAGATACCTTCAACATAATCCGTATACTCAAAAAATTTGGTCGGCAATATTGAGATGGATAAGTGGCAATATATTAAAAGATAGGATAAGGAATTAGTGTATTGGTGGGAACTTGGAGGTAGTGCCAATTGAGGATAAAAGGAGAGAAAACCATCAAAGGAACTTTGGGCATAAGTTGCATAACCATCAGAGAATAGTAGATGCATCAATTACGACTAGTAATGGGATAATAGTTAAAGGAGCGGGACTTCGCTCCAACACCAAAGGTCTTGGCCAATAGGCGGCTCCACCTTTGGTTGTTCTCGTAGTTGTACAAATAAGAACAATGATACTTGCGAAATTGCTTTTACATACAACTAACTATATCACCGCTTGACATTAGCTACATACTGACATTTCTTGAATCTGAGATTAAATGGTTTATATCATTGTGAAAATTTTAATATGTAAAATAAAAGTTGTTAGAAGCTGTGATTTGGATATCTATGAATATTATGATCTACGAAAGTCCACAGATCAAGGAGAAAGCAACTCAAGGTGATGCTTACACTGGAGAATCAGGTGCCACCTTGGCCAATTTCTTCTGTTCATCTATCCATCTGTACAAGAAAGAGAAGAGATCAGTTCATAAAGATAAGATATATTTAGAGTATGTTACTTTTCGATGGCTTTGCTTACTTGGCCCATTCAGAAGTTAATACTGGACTAAGCTGCCAGAGTCGCCTTTTTCTGTCGGTAACAGTAGCCTCCTCGCCACTCTCTTCGATATCAAGGTCGAGTGGTTCCCCATCCGTAGCAAAAGGGACCACAAGTATCCCTCTCTCAATAAGACCCTCACTGAAGGATTTACTGCGTTCAAAGGACTCTTTGATGAAGGAAGCAGGACCAGCAAGGATGACCAGACGTGCAATTCCCCTCAAAGAATTAACAGAAATGATCTTATTCTCATTCACACGCAGCTTAAGATTTGAGAGCCTTTCCTCTCTTGACAACCTTGATATTTGTACATTTTTGGCATTGTTTTCCCTTACATAGAGGAATGCAAATATTAAAACTGCCCCAACATCTATGCCAAGACCAATTAGGACATCAGGCAGTTCTGACGATCTTGATGAATTCGCCAGAGTAGATATCAACCGAGGGATTGTTATAAGTGTTCCTAGACCAGCACTTGCAATGAAAGCAACATAGAAGAACATTCGTACAGAGCGGAAAGGAGAAAGAACCTCACTTCGTATCTTGGCTGCTGAGCTGAAGAACAAATGAAATTTGAATCACAAGGGATCCTCGCTTGTGAAAGAAAACCTGATACCTCAAAACATTCAATAGAATAACTAATAATCAGAATACTAGCATGTGTTTTCTCCAACTAATAGTTATGTCAAAATTAAACCTGAATCAGCATAAAATTTAGATATAAAGCAAAAAAATAAAGAAGAAACGGATGAAAGAGAACCAATGCTACATTAAAGTATTAAATAAGCACGCTCTTTCTTAGTACAGTTTCCTTCAGGGACCTCTCCGTCATTCTTTTGGAAGGTAGAAGACTCTGACGACAATTTTAATGACAGTTGCAAATATGAAATTCATAATTTTCAGTTACAAGATTCACTAATAAACAACCCCCTTCCAGGGAACCGTGTCTTGGATCCCGCAACCCCAATCGCATTGGTTACTAATCAGGTTCAAAAAGTGACAACCTGGATCTTATGAAGTTACACAAATTTTCAAAGATCTCGTAAGACAGAAAGGGAGAAAGGTAATAAAATAAATTAACTGCCAAAATAAAGTGTAGCAGGTCATTGTGGAATTCAAGTATAAATTTCTTCCTACCAGACACATGTATATACGCACAAACAACCCACTATTAAGCAGACCAGGACCTAGACTAGCATACAGGTTAAGCCAACCCCCTCCTACCGCATAACATGAAAGTAGCGTATGTGCGTCTGTAAGCACATTCTGTACTGAAATGAACCATGGCTAGGGTAACGTCTACAAGTTCTAGATTAGGAAATCCTCTGTAAAAATAAAATAAAAATAAATTGAGCATATGCATGAAATAATTTGACCCAAAGGTTAAGTTTGTTAGGCCTACCCAATCCATTATGTTGCTATTGTCTAACAGTACTGCCACTGAATTGATGGCTTAACAAACATGTAAATTTATGCGACAATCAAACGCATAGATTTATAACCAACAGCTACAGGGTCACAAAATAAGAGGCCAATTGTGTGTAGTAATTTATGTATGATAGTCAATGAATACAAAGCAAGTTCATAGTATAACCACTTTGCAAATTTTACATTAAACAATGAGATTTTGTCATGTCATATGCTTTCTACTAGCCAAGTGAGCTTCATCACAAATTACATCAAAAATTTACTATTGACGCGCGCGCAACTGGCCAACTTTGACCAATTGGTCGATGTTGACCGGTCGAATCCGTTTCAAGAGAGCCATACTTATTTTGCAAGTATTTTTTTGGATTAGATTAGGTCTTATTTTTCATCTTTGCTTAGGATTAGGATTTCTTCTTCCCCAAGTTTTGTAAGCCTATAAAAGGCATATGATGTACTAGTTTTGGGAACTCCAATAATATTACTACTTCTGATTATCTTCATGGATTTGAGTTGAGCGATATATGACTCGACTTCAAAGCAAGCTTCGCAATTGACTTTGTGCTCTGCGACTATTGTCTCAGGAGCTATACGATGCGGTTATGACTCGACTTCAAAGCAAACTTCGCAATTGACTTTGTGCACTCCGACTATTGTCTCAGGAGCTATACGATGCGGAGATAACCTCCTAGCTACGACAAACATGGCAAACAAAAACATATGTAGTAGTAGCAGTCGGGAACACTAATGAAGTCCAAGAGGACGTCTTGTAGTAGCAGCAGTCGGGAACAATAATGAAGTCCAAGAGGACGTCTTACCATCAAGTGAGTTTGACCTACATGAAGCTTTTGAAGTGTAGGAAAACTTAAAAGTGGACTCTAATTGAAGATAAAGATGCACAAAACGAGATCGAGTTGGAGACTATTGAAAAGGAACCTTCAGTGGACATGAAAGAAAGTCATGTGTCACCTTTTGCCCTTCTAGAGCAGTCATCATCTTCCAATAGCGAGGACAAGGACATCATTCCATGAGCAAAATTTTTGATGTTACTCTAGCTTTGTGTTGGGATAGTTATTCATGATCGAGCAACCTATTACCATTTCCTTAGGGGTTCTTATAATCCATCATCGCGTCTCCTACTCTTGGTGATTAATGAAATTTCTTTGGCATGTGCTTCTGTGAGGATTCTACTACACATGTATCTATCTCCAAAGATCCCAAAAATATTATCGCCACTTATAGCAACGGGAGTGTCGCTACGGAGCCATTGTTGAAGAGGTTTCTTATTAGAAATGTTATGGTTGTGTTTGAGTTCAGCATGTTCCATGAAGATATAATCTTAGGAAGAGGATCACGACTGATGATTATCTCATATATATATATATATATATATATATATATATATATATATATATGGAATAAGGGTGAATTTATTCCTCGCATATAGCGGAAAAGGTATTACAGTACATAATATCACAACTTCCCAAGCCCCAAATTATAGAATTATGGGGCCATTACTGATACATCGAATTCTATGTTATGTAGAATTCCAATAGGGGGTGTAGTCAAGCCCTCGAAAATTCGTCTGTTCCGCTCCTTCCAGATGTGCCAAACGGACGCGGCGAGACGAACTCTGGCTCTTCTGGCCCACCCCGGATCCCTGCCTCTGTGATCTCGGATCCAGCTGAGAATGCTCCGGATGTCTCTATCCACCCTAACTCCTCTCAGCTGCGCGCACTGCTCAGTCCAAATGTGCCAGGTCATCGGGCAAACAAAGTAGAGATGCCCCATAGATTCATCCTCTTCATTACATAGCACACATTTGGCATCCGGGATCTGCATCCCAAACCGGAGGAGTCTGTCTCTCGTCATCAGTCTACCCCGAAGAAGACGGTATGCACATAGTTGCATTTTTCGGACAACTTCCTTGTCCCAAATAAAGTCCACCTCCTCAGTCCGGTCGTGGTGGGTCCGAAGCAAGTCGTAGCAGCTACGAAAGCAGAATAGACATGACCCACCCTCCGTACCTGGTCCGGCCCAGCTCCATAAATCCTCCGCCTGGCTAGCGTCAATAGTAATAAGATGGATCTCCTCGGCAAGCTGAGCAGTATATGGATATCCTTCTGGCCTCCAAACTCCATCTCTGATGATCCGACTACATGTGAGCCCCCTGCCCGCTTCTCTGTCCAGCTGCCCTCCCAATAGCTCGAGCAAGGATCTGGAACCCAACCAAGGGTCTAGCCAAAGGTCGGTAGTTGTCCCATCCTTCATGTGCCTGCAGATAGCGGTCTGAAGCACCGGTCTACACCTCAGGATGGCCTTAAACGTGACCGAGAAATTGTTGTCTATCCTGCAGGCCCAGAAGTTGGTCCTCCTCAGGTATCTGTTCGCCATCCATTCCGCCCAGAGTGACCCCCCCTTGATGGATCTCCAGGCCATCTTCACACAAGCTGCCTTCCTAACCGCATGAAGAGGCCTCAACCCCACTCCTCCTTCCTCCCGAGGCCGACATAACTGGTCCCAAGATATCGCATGCATCCCTCCCCTCCAGATGAAGTCAGCACAGATGGCCTCCACTTTTCGAATAGTAGCCGTGGGGATCTGGATAGACTGGAGCCAGAACATCGTGATGCCTGCAATAACCGAACGCACCAACTCAATCCGTCCGCCAAATGATAGACCCGCAGCTTGCCAGCCTTCCACTCTCCTCTGAGCAAAGTCCACCAAGCTGTGACAATCCTGCTCTCGGGCATAGTTGACCGTCAGCGGACCCCCAGATATTTCACTGGGAGCTCGCCTCTGTCCACTCCTAAAGCGAAGGCTCTCTCCTCCTGCAGTGTACACCGGGAGCTGAAGTAGACTCTGCTCTTCTCCCGGTTTAACTAGAGCCCAGATAGCCGCCCGAACTCCTCCATAATGTCAGAGAGCGCTCTCATTCCCCGCATGGAAGGCTGGAGTAGCACCAATAAGTCGTCAGCATAGATCAAATGGGATACAACTGGTCTCACCAACCGGAAAAGGGGAACGATCCTCTTGCTATGCACTGCCGTATCCATCATGCAAGTAAAGTACTCCATCACCAAGGTAAATAGATACGGGAGAGGGGATGTACTATAGCTCGGCTTTCTTATATATATGAGTGCTTGCGTACGTATTGGACAAGATGTACTATAATTGGATTCGTTCACCGTCTCGACTCATACATCCGTTGATTGACAAGAGTAGCTTGGACAATATGTACCATTGGATTCGGCCTCCTCGAGATGTACGTGCCTGACAATTAATAAGGAGTTTCTTTGCCATCATTTCTGTTGTGCAAATTTTCAATGGTTCGATGTTAGATGAGCTGCAAAACTAATTCGTATTTAGAGTCTGAGTTTGAAAGAGTATACTTATTGATGACCGATCTTTCTTCGCAAGTATTATGTTCTATGGGATGATAATTGTACAAGACTTTCGAGTTCAATTTTCAGAGATTAACTAGAGGACGAATTCAGTTCAGCAAGGGAAGTTTAAAGCAAGGGCACAACCATCAACTTGACCAATTGGTTGACTGGTCCAATCCGTTTCAAGAGAGTCGAATATTGACAAATTTGGATACTTATTTTACAAGTCTTCTTTTATTACATTAGGGTGGGTTTTTTTTTCCTTTCTTTGTTTAGGATTATAATTTTTTTCTTCCCCAAGTTTTGTAAGCTTGTATAAAGTCATATGATTACTAGTTTTAGGGAACTATAGTAATATTACTACTTTCATTGAGATTTGTTCTCTTTATTCGAACTTCGGGGTGTTCGTGGATTCAGACAAAAAATTGACCAAGTGAACATTGACTTTTTTAAAGGACACTGACATATGATATTCCAGAACGGAAGCAGGCTGAGCAGCATACAAAAGCTCTTCGTAGTCACTACTTGAAAGGCCTCGATCCTGGTACCATTCTGCCTAATAGTTCCCTTTTTACTTCTATTCTCAGGTCCTTGGGATGTCCCACTAAAAGAGCATATTAGGGTCTGTTTGGTAAATGGGAAGTGGGCTGCTGTTTTTGGATTTGGGTGGATTTGGCCCAAAAACTGAACATCCGGTGTTTGGTTATTAATAGGAATTTGGGGGGTCGGTTTTCTCTCTCCTGAGAAAAAACTCTCCTCTCACTTTCCGTCTCCATACTTGGAGGTGGGACTCGGTCGTGGGAGCGGCTGTTGCTTTCCTTGGGTTCCTTCCCGCTGGAAGTGGTGTTGCAACTGTTGGTTTGTGGTCACCTCTTCCTCCATTCCCGCCACCGCCACTATATGCTTGTCTATACCCCTTAAATCGCCATTTTTTCCCCATATTTTGTAGATCTATGAATCTTTTCTCGGATTATAGTGTAGATCTTGCAGATCTAGTACTTCTGTACAAATTTTTCCCCATCTGTAATTTTTCCTATTTTCTTTTGTAGATCTACGAATTTTTAAAGGATTAGAGTGTAGATCTTGTAGACCTATACATATATTTCCCCGATCTGTGGTATTTTACAATTTTACATACTTCTTGCCCGATCTGAATTTTTTTACGGTTTTTTTCATAGATCTGCGAATAAATTTTAGGTTTCCAGTGTAGATCTAGTACTTCTGTACAAATTTTTTCCCATATGTAATTTTTCCTATTTTCTTTTGTAGATCTACGAATTTTTGAAGG